>CAJHQQ010002390.1:0-65872 GCA_905132885.1 Moricandia moricandioides
AAGAGTAATATCAAATGTGGAATTGTGGATGTATCTGTAATATTTTTCATTGTTTGTAATATTATAATTATTCATTATTAAAAAATAATAATATAAAAGTCTTTTAAATTGAAAAGCACACAAAAATATGAAAAGTCAAATCAATTTTTATTCTACTGAGTTAGCCATATTTAATTAATGGCTTTACAAAATCCACTATGTCCCTTTTTTTTTCAAAAATCCACTATCATTTGGTGGCCGGAATTAATTCCTTTTCTTGCTAAGCCGAGTAAGTAAGCGGCCCCTGTTAAGCTGTTTAGGTTGAAGATCATCAGACATGGCCGACGGTATTTTGAGGTCTTTCAAGATTGTAGAAGTGGCTTTTCTTGCCCACTTATTATTGAGTATGAGAACCTTTTCATTTTCCAAATCCAGCCTCAAATACCCGGTACAACACTCCTCTATGACTTGACATAGATGCTTCAGATTGTCCACTTCAATTCCATTCACTTTCTTCACCTGTTTCCATTTCCAATGTATTATTTATACTTTTCTTCAGATGAAAATCTTCTCGTAAACTTATACTCCCTCCGTTTTTTTTTATATTTGACGTTTTAGGATTATGCACATAGATTAAGAAACATTTAGTTTTTTATCATTTTCTAAACAAAGACATCATTAATTGTTTACTTAACCACAATTCAACCAATAATAAAATAGAAGATATAATATCATTGGTCATCTAACATTAATTACTAATAAAATTTATATAGAAAATTGAAAACGTCAAATAATTTGGAACAAATTTTTTTTCCTAAAACGTCAATTATAAAAAAACGGAGGGAGTATTTAATTTCTGTTTTGAAATAAGTGAACTTAAGAGTAAGAGTAAGCCATAAATACATACCTGTAAATTTTCAAAACTGGCGTATCCTGCATTGATGTCATCCTCTAAGATCTGTAGCAGGAAACAAAACTTTACTAATTAACTGAAAACTCATTACTTATATAGCTCAAGTTATCCTCATTCATTCTAAATGACTCAAAGCTGGATTCACAGTCAAATACTTTGCTTAGAAAAGGAAAACATAAAAAGGACAAACCTGAGAAATTATAACTATCTGTTCACTAGCTTTCTTGGGCATCTTTTTGGAAGAACAATCACACATATAAGAGCTATCAATGTATGGTTGAGATAGAGGAACAAAAAGAAAACCCCCATATATATAGTAACTTCGCAGCTTGTCAAAATTATGCAATGGAACTAGTGGTTTCACCTGCACACATTAAGATAACAATAACCTTCTTCACATGCTAAAAAATATATGAACCACCACCAAACTGATGTGAAGGCAGACTTACAGGTTTTAAACCGACATTGAACTCATACACTTTTCCCTCTCTTAATACTTTAATTAAAGCTGTTTCAGATGGTTTCTTCATAGAGACCAAATGCTTGAAAGTTACTGTGTCCTGGTTAAGAAACGGAACTGTACACATGGGGAAGGTTCAGTAAAAAAAAAAACATAGTGAAAATGGAGAAAAATTATATAATTAGTACCTTTACTATCATTTCCTATAGGAACACCATCAATGGCGAGAATAACATCATCCTTTTTAAGAAAGTTGTAAGCATCGGACAAAGGGTTTATTTCGTTTACAAGAATCCCTGTCATATCTTTGCTCATCTTAAAATAGTCACGTATTTGAGCATTCACCATCGTCTGATATGATATATTCATTGAGCCAAAACTAACATGTTTTTCTTCAACACCGTCTAAAAAGTGCTTTACTACTGGAGTTGGAATCATGTAGCTGCATGTGATAGAAAAAATAATAATAAAGTTAAAACTTTTGTTTGTAACGTCAAGAAAAATATATATGCAAAATTAGAGAAATTGCATTCTACCACAAGTTTAATACCGCTTTGCAAATTTACTTTTAACAAATGATAATTTTTAAAAATACCTTAATTTTTAATGAAAATAAACTTAATTAATTTTTATAAATATTTATAAAAATTTAAAAACTCAACCTCACCCCTTTAACATTAAAACCTAAACAATAATCACTAAAATATAAACCCAAATATCAAAATATTTTTGATAGTGTGTATTTTGCAAAATGATACTTAACTTATGTTATTTTTAACAATTTCTCGCAAAATAAGCTTATTAAATTCAATAATGAAATCTGAAAATGGACTCACCCAATACCATCGGACCAGAACAAACCTTCAAATGCTACACCAGCCACTTTGTTTCCCAAAAACACCGGACCACCACTATTTCCAGAATTGATAGCTGCATCTATTTGTATCGTGAGTAGCTCTGTCGAGCTGTGACTATATTCTCTTAGTTCAACTCTCGACACAACACCTTTTGTAACGGATATACTGTCACCACCTGCATCATGATCATGTTAACTTACACTCCTGTGTTTTATATCTTCTCGAAAATATTTAAATTTAAAACGAAAAAACAATTACCACAAGGATAGCCAACAAGATGCACCTCTTCCTGCAGCTTGGGTACGTCTCCAAGCTCCAAGAAGTTCATTCCCTCCCAAAACTCATCGCTATCGACCTCCAATATAGCTAAATCACATTCATGCCCAATCATTCTAACTTTTGCTTTGTACTTGGTGGCTGAACCGTGCTTTTTTACTTTAACTGATGTGTGATTTGCCACCACATGCGCATTTGTAATAATCTTCTTTCCCGATATTAAAAATCCTACAACAATTCCATTCCAAGGTCTATTACTACATGTTACAACTAGAAGTCTTAATCAATTAATGTGAGTTTTTGTAATATATAAAATAAATTTGTAAATACCAGAGCCAGAGCATTCATTCTGCATACTAATCTGCCAAGGTTGAAAAAGTCTAGGCTTGCTAGAGACAGTGAAGACCTTAACCACTGAGTTAAGAGCTAAATCAATAGCAGAAGGAGTTGTCTTCTTTGCTTCATCCACACTAGATTCTTCTTTCTCTTGATGAGTAACCGAAGGAGTTGTGTTGCTCGCTTCATTCACAACAGGTTCTTCTTTCTCTTGTTGTATAAGTCCATTCTTCCAAACTTGAAAGATGCTAGAGAAGGAAAAGTTCTTCACCACCGAGGCTATCTTATTCTTTTCAGTGTCAGGTGGTGAGGGCATTGATGTGGTAGAAGAAGAAAAACAGCGCAAATTAAAAGATGAAACATATCTCAGCGTTGCAGTCTTCGGGGCAGAATTGTTATGAACAACAAGGAATCGAGGAACAAGACCGCTCGAGTTGCTGCAGAACCTGGACATGGTACAGACAGAGCGGAACATCTTGAGCGGTTGATACTTGATTATAGGGTTTAGCTTTAACAAGAGGATGTAAGCAATTGCGAGTATGTTTTATGGAACTTGCACAAACCGGTAGCAACATATCGCTAAGGAACTCTCCATAACGTAATTATGGAAAATGAACGAAGCTATCTTTTTTTTTTTGGACAAAGTCAACGAAACTATCTATATGATTTCTTTCCATTTCAACCAATAAAAATATGACTTATTGGTTATGAATATTGTGATGATGTCTATTATAGAAAATTTTAGATATTCTTATTCTCCAAATTTTAGTTATTCTCCAAGTTATACTTAATTCCTAAGCTATTGTAATTTTTATAAAGGATTCATTATTTGTCTAACATCAGTTCCTCTTTTTTTCTTCTAAACTTCTAAATTCTATTGAGATCATGTTTATTATAAATTTATGGTTTGTAAAAAAGAGTCTAATTTTATCAATACTTAATTAAAATATTATTTATTGATACTAAAACCTTGTTGATTCATAATTTATAGTTCATCCACATACTCAGTTGATTGAGTTTAAACGTTTTTAGTCGGCAATATTGATTTTACTTTATTCCAAGGAAAAAAAATAATTTGATCACTTTTATGAGATCATGTCGACATTTATAAACTAATGCTCATTCTTGGTATAGTTTAGACTCATATGTGTTTATTTATTAGTCATATGTGTTGTTTATCCCATATATATTTGAGGATTTCTTAAAAAATAGTAATTTTTAATTTCATATTAATTACATTTTGTACCTTGCTAAGTTGTGAACACTTTACCTTTCTACATTGCTTATGTTGCAGATTTTTTTTTTATAACCGTGGTGTGATTCCAAAACTTTTTAACCCAAAGATTAATCATCACAAGATCCACACATATTTTTATCATTTAAAATGTCCTTGATGGCCGGACTCGAACCGTACTCACAACTTATGTTGCAGAGTTGCAATGAGTTTGCCCAAAACGTAAAGAAATATATTTTTTCTACATATAATAATCCAACTTTTCATTGGTATCCTTATGTTATGATAGTAAATATACTTTCAAAAATTTCCCACTCATACAGTCTTCCTAATACCTGCCTCCATAGCGTGCTCAAACAAACACTAACAAAATTTTCACACAAAATACACAGATATGAAAGTCTTTCTCCTCTCCCTTCAAATTCCATCTCTCAAATTTTTTGTATGCCGTGAATTCCTCTCCTTTAAGCAGAGTATTGTCTACTTAATATAACCTAAAAGCATCATAACATTAGAGCACCAACGCCCAGTAAAGGACTTTCACTCTGATTATAGTAGTCTTCGTTTATTGAATTAAGTATGGGCTTATTTTAAATATTATTCACAATTTTTATTCAAACATAAAAATAACATCAGATCAAATGCTTGAGCATGTGATAGTTGCATCTTCAATCTTATTAAAGTTTTTTTACTTCGTCATACATGTTTTTGTTTGATTATTAGACGTTAAATTAATCAACTCTGACTTAGACCGGATCTAGTATTTTACAATGAATGTGGTATCAGAATATAATTCTCCATTTTTCTATAAAAATCCTATTTTCAAATATTTTATCGAGTCCAAGATACTGCAAAAAGCAGACGATTAAAAAGCCAGTATGCTCCTATATTACGTCAGTTGGAATTATGATTTATCATTGTTGTTGGTTCAATATGCTATGAGATGTTGATGGTTATTAAGAGTTAGAGAAGGTTCTACCAGTTAGTGGACAACTTTAATTTGAGAATTGAGTTAGAAAATAAGTTTATCGGATGAAGTCTTTGATCATGTAAGAAAGTATGGGATAAAGTAAGAGAATATCTGTCAAAAGCGATCGTTATGGCTCGTGATGGCAGGATGGACAGGTGAAAAGCGCAAAGGCACACAAGATAAGCTTGCCTCATCTAAATAATGCCACAGGTACAATACTCAGATCGGACGCAGCCTGGAGTGTAGCAACAGCTCAAGCGGGACTTGGAATGATGTTAACTCAAAATGACAACACAACTCCCTACTCAATGATAGAAAACAACTTACCTTCCACACTGATGGCAGAGAGTCTTGCGCTTAGAGAAGCGCTTCAGATTTCCAGAGACAAGGCTATCATGAATCTGAGAGTGGAGTCGGGTTCAAAGAGCCTCATCAACAGCGTCCTCAGCAATAACCCATTTCCAGAGATGTATGGTGTTGTCGCCGACATTTTACTTATCTCTAGTTTCTTTGATTCTGTTTGTTTTAAATGGATTCCTAGATAAGAAAACTATGTTGATGACTTGTTAACAAAGCAGGTGCTTGGTGCAAGTGAAGCTTTAATGCCCTCCAACTAATTTATGTTAAATGAAATGTGTTTCAAAAAAAAAAGTAAGAGAATATCAAGACATTGGTTCTGTAATCTCAGTATGAGTACCCGAAAAATGGGTATGATTGAACTAAGGTAAAGTGATATAGAATTTAAGTGTTCAATAGGACTATATGACCAACGTGACTAATAAGTAATAAGTGAAGTCGTTGTCATTCGTAAACTTGTGAAGATGGACGAGGAACTATTAGAGTACTTACTATTCTGATGCATCGTCAACTGAATCAAATTAATTGGCAGCTAGCAGCAGTTTAAGATCCATCGAATCAATGATCATATTTTCTCATAACTACCTCAAACTAGTAACAGCGCTGCAAATCTAATCGTCTATACATAAAGCGGTTTTTATACCATCATTTACTGAAATGATTATTAACCATTTGCTAGACTCTATTTTGAAATGAATATTAACCATAGTTTCTTGTAATTATTTTTAAATTATCTTATAAATCAATTAAAATATCCATAAATCATAGTTAAGGTTTAGGTTTTATAAAGTACCGATTTATGTACTGGATTATACTCCTATTAAACACTCATTTAATGGATTTCACAAAATAGGGTACCATTTAAAATTTTATAAAACATTATTTGAGAAGTAATTTGACATATGTCATCTTTACAATCAATTTGACTAAAAAAATGACATAATATCTTATAATTGATGACATGAATTATAGATAAATATAACTTAACAATTACATTTAATGTTAGTAAACTTTTTAAAATATAGAAATAACTAATACAACATCATTAAAATAAATCTATTTAATATGAAATTAAATAATATAATAATAGAAATATAAAATATAAAATAATTTTAAAAAATAAATATTATTTAAGTTTATTTTTATAATCATACAATTTTTAATATTAAACAAAAATTTCAAAATTTCAAAATGTTTTTAAAAATATATAAAATTTTAATCGTATCATCATTTGTAACCTTTTGATATTTACAAATTTTAAAAATTTTGTTTCGTTTTATTTTTAATAATTATAAAAAATATATCAATTTTAAATATATGCATATATATAATATATATATATATATAGTTTCAGATAAATCATTTTTTTATTTTAATTTAATTTTATGTTTAACTAAATAATATTTTTATTTAAATATTAATATACAAATAATAAAATCTAGAATACTAACATAATTAAAAAAATTAAAAATTTTACTGCTGCGAATCCTTGTTATAAATATTCTTTTTCTTTATAACCCATCGAAACATCTGTCCAATGAACTGATCTATGTTTAAACTTGTAAAAATTACAACCATCTCACTTTCTTAATGCTATTTCAATTATATTAAATTTTATAATTATAATCTGATTATTTAGTGAAGTGTGTAAATATACGTTTATATTTTTACAATTATCTAATCTAGACTTAGAATCATGGGGTGGAGATTCAGAAGTGAGGTTTGAAATTTTAAAAAGTAAAAATAATTATTTAAATTTTTAAAATAAAATAAAAAATGTTCGGCCATTTTTATTTTAAAGGCTATTTTAGAGATAAAAATTTCAAAATAACTATTTAAGAAAACTGCCCTATTGATAAACTATATTAAAATAAATTTATTCATAATAAATTTATATATTTTGCAAGCACATCTAATATATCCGTAACAACGGGCAGATCAAATCTAGTATAGTCATAAACATGAACATATTTATGTTTTTATTATTTAATAAAAGATTTTTAGATTTTTTTCTTTATATCTAAAATTTAGTCGAAACTAAAATTAACACTTATCAAAATTAAGGCACCATAAAAATGGTTGAACCTTTTCTCTAAACATCAAAACGCTGTGTTTATGCTCAGCTGTGTTTGTTCCTGTCTTTTCATCGCACGCACTCTGCTCTGGTCTTCTTCGCCCCAAATATCTGATTTGGAAAAATGTCGTGTACGCATGATCACAACTGCGAGGATCATGAGTGTTCCTCCGATTGGTCACTCTACAAGCACATCGATCTCTCCAAGGTCTCTCTCTGTCTCTTCCCTGTCCTCTGATTTAGGGTTTCCAAAATCTAATCTGAATGATTATCATGTTTTCAGGTGTCTGCTCTAAACGAGGCTGTCTCGGGCAGTGTTAAATCAGTCTTCAAAGCATGGGAACAGCGGTTACATTCTTCTGGGGTATTACTTATCTTTTGCATCTTTTCTTCAAGAACATTTGTTTTATGGACAAAACATATGATTTATCCCTAAAAGATAGTGTTAGAAGGTCAGGTTATAACAAAACTTGGCTTCTAGCTGCCCTGAGATTTTTGGGGCCGGAGGCGATTTAGTAAAGTTTCAATAAAAAAAATTTGAGGACTCTTTCACTTGGATATGCCCAGGACCGTCCTGTGTAGGCTAATAAGCCATTAAGCAAATCTGCATATGTAATTAAATATACATCTCTGTGTTTTCAACCACAAGCACTAGGCAAAATATATGTTTTTATTAGAACTTAGTGCCTCCTAAAGCAGAAATTTTCTAAAAAGATTAACGTTTAGGTAGAGAGCCAACTTATCTATAAGTCATCAACCAGTATTAGGCTTGGTGCTGATGGAGGATCCTTAGTTATATACTTATATCTACCCTTCTTTGGTTAATAGGGGGCTTATGTGCAGTTTTTATAAAACTCTGTGCGTGAAGGAAATTTTGTCTTGTCTTCCTTACAGGAGCATTTGGAGAGCAACGAAGGAGACCCTGAATTGCTTGTCTTTGTACCGTAAGTCACACAACCTTCTACGTCTGGCGGGATACATTGTTTGTTCCCCATGACTTCAAGTTTCTACTAATATACTTGGTTTTGATTTAGATTATTCACTTGAAAGAAACTTGGTAGAATATGATACTATGAAATTATAAGTACTTTTGAGTGTGCAGCTCAATTTTGTCCATATTGTAGATTTACATCAGACGTCAAGATCAAGAGCATATCAATTGTTGGTGGTCCTGAAGGAACGAGTCCTTCTAAGTTGAGAGTGTATGTCTATAGTATCCCACAAAACATTTCATGTATTCTGCATACTGTTCCTTCGTTTGGGGAAACTATAAAGTTGATTGTTGTCTCAAAATTGTAGGTTCATCAATCGTGAAGGGATTGACTTCTCAGACGCTGAGAGCATGCAAGCAGTTCAGGTATTCCCTTGTGAGTATTTTTGCTTAACCAAAATACCAAAAGTGCACTAATGCAGAAACATTTGTGAGTTCTTTGAAGGAATGGGAGTTAGCTGAAAATTTGCAAGGAGTATTAGAATACCAGACCAGGTATTTCACTACACATTTCATCTATGTCGTAATAGGCTCTGCAGAATTACGTAATGAAATTTTAAGAAGTTGAACATTATCCTTTGAATGCTTTTGTCTCAACTGGTTAAAAGTGTAGATGGTCTGATTAAGGTGAAACCGTGTAATGTGGTTAGGTATTCGAAATTCCAGAGTGTTGGCAACATCACATTGCATTTCCCTGAGAGTTTTGGAGGCGACACAACCCAAATAAGTTATATCGGTTTTAAAGGTGAAGCTACTCAGGTAAGTGTGGATACAAAAAAATGCTGCTAGTGCTACTACTATTATATGGTATTGGTACTTGTTTAAGTTTTGTACCTCTGGTCTTAACAGTTGAAAAGGGATGTTGTTGCAACGATTGTATATGAGATAAGACCCAATCCTTCAGATCACAAGTAAGCCTAAATCTCAACTACATTACTCTTTGATTATTCTTATCTGTATGAAGATCCTTCAATTGCAAACTGACTCTTTTGTAGGACAAAGGCTGAGACTGGTGGTGGTTTCTCACAAGTTGAGTGAAGATATTATCTGCTTCCAACTTCACGCATTAGTCTTTTCACATACTTATGTTTCCTCAATAAGATTTGGCCTATATAAACAGATATATATGTATCGAATAAAATGATAAGACTTGTGAAGTGTGGAATCTTTTAAAACTGTGAACTCTATTTTATTTTATGCCTAATCACCTACCAAAGCGCGTTTCATTAGGCCAGGGATAAGAACGGTTCTAAAGTGCGATACTTTTTCACACCATGTTATTTTTGCAAAATGTTTAACTCAGCTCGCCTAGTTTTTTTTTTTTTTGACAACTCAGATCACCTGGTCATACGGTTAAACCTGTATGTACGATCGTGAAGCAGATACTTGAGGAGAAAAAATATTTTTGGTCTTGAATTGCCTAGTGATTTGATAAAAACACACAAGCTAGCTCAGAGTTTATATCTGGATACGAGACGTAGCTTGTGTATTCAACTGAGAGTAGACAGCGGACACAATGTAACATTAACCATTATCTCTAACATAAAGAGAAAAATGTAAACTAAAATGTCAACCACACAAACATTAAGAAGTCATCAGAAAAAACAAAAAAGAAGCAAGGAAGCATGTATTGTATAACAGCTGAAATATATCCGAAAACATCATTAACTCTTTGGGGATGCCTTAGGCGGTCCAGCAGGTGGAGCAGTCTGCGAAGCTGGCGGTCCACCATCACCACCACCAGGAGCTGTAGTTGCAGCAGCTCCATCAGAAGAGTAACCACCACCAGCAGGAGCTTGTGTGTATCCTCCATAAGACCCATATCCCTGAGGTGCCTGACCATACCCATATGCTGGAGGCTGTCCATAACCCGATGCAGCTGGTTGTGCATACCCATAGCTCCCAGGAGACTGCTGGTTCTGAGCATAAGCCGGTGGTTTTCCAGCCGGTGGTGGTGCTCCATATCCAGAACTATAAGCCGTTGGTTGCTGGCTGCTGTAACCAGCTTGAGAAGTCGGAGCAGGCTCTTGACCAGTTGTTCCATACTCAGCTTGTCCAGACTGAGCCGACGATGCCGGAGCAGCTTGAGATGTATCTTCCTCTTGGCCCGGGTTAGTGGTGCTGCCGTAACCACCCTGCTGCTGGTCATACCCAGCTTGGCTATATCCTGATTGCTGCGAGGCATTATAACCTCCATACCCATCTTGCTGGTATCCCTGACCAGCTTGGCCATAACCAGATGCATGCTGGTAGTAACTGTATCCTGTGGGGTCTGTTGGTGGAGCTGAGCTTCCACCACTGTTTGGTGCCTGTGACTGTTGCTGACCGTAATAATCATAATCACCTTGTGCGCCCTGCTGGGATGGTGGCACAGAAGATTGATCCCATGTGGAGGAGTAGCCAGCTGAAGTTTGTTGAGGGTAACTTCCGTACGGTAACTGACCATACTGAGGTGGACCTGGATATGCTCCCGGTTGCATGTAACCGTATTGTTGTGCTGGCGGACCACTAGGTGGTGCCCAGCTTGATGGTGGGCGGGCTTGGTAACCCTGTTGTTGATAGCCTCCACCCATTGATGAGTTTCTCATACGGTTCTGCATAAAACAGCCAATGATATAATCACAGATAACTTCAGGGAAAATAAAAAAGGCAACAATACAGCATAAAACACATGAACAAAGATGCAGAGACGGATAAACAGATAAAATACTAGATCAAGAGAGGCCTACACAGTTGTCATTTTACCAATATCTGTCCATACAGGATCAACCAAGATCATATCATACTCTAGAAGGGTATGGTGATGCCTACATACCGTACTGATTGGTGAATTTATTGGTAACTCCTGCGGAAGCCCATCCCTTTCCCTATCCGAGGTAAAATAGGTGCAAGAGAAACCACAAATTCTATAGAAGCTTTTGCAGATAAAAACAACGTATATATAAAATGAAACCTATATTCGTTAAGGCAAAGTTTGCATAGGGAGATAATCTAACACAGACTAAAGAATGCTGTTTCAACAATATAAATACTCATCGAAACATATTAGCAGAGTCTATGGGATGGGTATGATCTCTCTATAGTACATTATGGCTGGATGGTTCTACTAAAAACAAATCCAGGAAGAGTTGAGGCAAGCAGAATATAAACAATTCTAGGTTAGCAAAATATTTGATACAAGAAAATGGCTAATAGGTCTTCACAGGTTAGTCGCCCACCTTTGGTGATAGCCTGATGACTGTAACAAGAAGTTACAGCTGAACGGAAGTGATTGTTTGTCAAAGAAAGTTTGTGCAGTGTAACAAAAAGAAAGAACATATATTATACAGACCTAAAACCCAAAAATCATCAGATAGATAACTGTTTTATAAATACTATCACAGCAGGTCAGACTGAAAATGTCCAGCAACCTCACAAAGGCTACCGAAACCAGTGTAGGATAAGCTAGCTTCGGTGTGACCAGAAGCTATGAAACATAAATATCTGCATATACTCCATAACATAGACAACAGAATTCTCTATTATGAAAATACCATTTGAAAAGTGAATATGCCGAGAATATATATCTCTTCGTGACAATGGAAGTTAGAAAGAACCATGCTACGCACATTTTATATTTGGATTCTTAAAATATATTGAAAAAGTGGATGCAAGAAAAGGCTGATAAAACTGTCAACAGAAATAACAGTGGCAAGAAATTACTGAAGAAAGGTACTGGAAAACAATGAACAGGGGAAGAAGCAACATATAATCGCTTACAACATCATTTACATAATGAAAGTAAGGATTATCAAGATGAATTATCATTTTGCAAGTCAAGAAAATCACAAAATTGTGAACCTTCCCCTGCAAATAAGCGGAAGAGAAGAACTATGGACTTTATGGTAGATGCAGTTATCATGAAATGACGGCGTAAGAAGAATATAGCTAACCATGAGCACAATGAGTACTTTAGCTGCTGATATATTGACTACGTGACACTAGTCTAAACTATATCACCCATTACCTAGAATTATATCCTATGCTAAATGCAGATTTTATGAATGATATTGTCTTAGCATTTACATCTAAGGAATATGCTAGATAATCCTAAAACTGATGACAAATAAATGATGCAATCACAACACAATATCAATTCCATGTAGAAAAATAGGCACTGCAAAAGCCTGCCACAGTCCATAGCAAACACAACAATCAAACATACCTCGCCACTGATGATTTCATTAACTAATTGTTTAGCATGTTCAATCTGATCGGTGGTCCCATCAATCTGCACAGTTCTTTCTGGAGTAGGGTCTCCAGGGGGCAAATGCAAAGGAATAACCTGCAAACAATTAAAACAGGTTTAAATAAAAATTTCACCTGAAGGAGACAAACAGATGCTTGTGGCAGTTTCACAAACCTGAATTCGAGCTCCAGTATTAGCTTGCATAGACTTGATTGTTTCACCTCCTTTACCAATCACCAAACCAACCTAGACCAGTTTTTGTGGGTTACATAAAAGACACAACATTCTACATACATAGCTCAATCTCCAGAGCATTAACTACCTTGTTATTAGGAATCTTCATAACAAATTGATCAGCTCCTGGCTGTCCACCCATCCTACGAGAGCTTCCACCAGAACCACCAGCTGCACCACCTGTCTCAGCCTGAAAACCAAAATCATTACATTAGCAAACCACTTTATACACACAACTTTTTTTCGTCACAGAGAGTAGTAAGACTACCTCTTGAAGGACTTCATTGATCAACTCCTCAGCCCTAGAGATCTGTTCCTGTGTGCCAGTAAGGTCAACAGTCCTGGTAGCAGCATTAGGGTCAGCATCCATATCTCTGGTAACCTGAATCTTAGCTCCAGACTGAAGCTGAAGAGACTTAATCGTTTCTCCACCTTTACCAATAATAACACCAACTCTCATATTCGGAATATCAATCTTCTTCGTAGTCGCCGTAAAGCTACCGTACGAAACAGGTATCGATGCTGTGTTTGACATCTGCCTACCCTCTAAAATCACAAAATCAAATCAATGAACCAATAATCGAATCCAGTAAAGAAGAGGAAGATGATTGCGTAACATACCAGAAGAGTAAGAGCTGAAGCCTTTGTCGCCGTAATCATAAGAGGAAGCGTTATCGACGCGAGGACGTTTTGCGTCAGCGCTGTTGAGGAGACGAGCGGCGATCTCTTGTGCCTTCTGTTTAGCGATCTGGATCTCGTCCATCGGAGGAGGAACGCTGTTGTAGGAAGACGGCGGAGGAGGAGCGGAGGAGGGATCTGGAGAAGGAGATGGGATCGGACCGGAAGAGAAGCCGGTGGGTCTTCGAGTTGACGGAGCGGTTTGCTCTTCGTATTTGCGCTTGTTGGAGTATTGAGATTCGTCGGCCATTGTTTGTTGGGTTCTCGATAGAAACCCTAAGAGGCGGAGAAGAAAAAGAGTGAGGTATCAAATATGCACACGCGATTATATATATAGTATTTGAGGACAAACCTTGGCATATTACACACTCAGATATTATACCTCTTCGAAAAGAATAAAGATTTGGGTGTGATTGTATACTAAATAACTATATAATTAAGAGAAATATGTTATGATAGACGAACAGTATTTTCATCATAGTAGAGTTTAATCACCAAGTTCATGATGGATTAGTGTTATTCCTTTACGTTTAGGACACTTGAATATTTAACAATGAACAGGAAGAGTTTTAAGTTGGCATTTTAATAATACTAGATCGATTTCCGCGCTATGCGCGGATAGTTCCTAATATATAATTTGATTGATTTTATTGTATTCATAGAATTTTAGTATAAAAAAAGACATGCTCTGACTTTTGTTATTCAAATTTTGTATATAAGTTTTTTGTCGTAATTTTTTAATATTTTTTAGTTGGGCCAAATATCAAAAATGAATGCATAAAAATTTCTCAAGATGTAAGAAGTTCTTCTTAATTACGTTTTCTTGATTATAATCTTATGAACTGTAAATTGGAAGTTTAGCTCTAACTCATGTATTGAAATTTACTCTTATTTTTCCTTTGAAGTCTTTGATATTTTCATTGTTGTGTCAAAGTAAAACTTTGGCTGATGATGAAGTGAATAATAGTTTTCATGCAAATAAGAATTATTAATCAGGTATCAGAATTTTAATTTTATATTTTCTTTTTACGTTTATATATTTTAGGGATTACTTGTCAGTTTGACAGCTTTATATCTCCGATTATTTATGATTTGCAGCCTATTGAACATAAATTCTTGGTTGTCCCATAATGTAAGATCCTCATCTTGACAATTAGACTAACATTAAATTTGTGTTATGTCAAAAGAGAATAACCCAATATTTTAATAAATATCTTATTTGCTTTAAGTTCTAAGCTTGCTTCTTAGAAAACAATCAAAAGATTTTAAAGTCAGAACCATCCGTTTGAAATTGGATCATTGAGTGACTTTTATCACTCTAAGATCATGTTTATCCACGGTCTCTTACGTGATGTTCTTAACTTATATTTTCATTTTTTTTACATTTTCCCGCTAAGAGACAGTCTCTTAGGTCTCTTATTTAAGAGACGGTTCTTAAGTTTTCTTAGTTAAAAGTTAAGAAACATCTCTTAGAAAAACTAAGAACCTCATGCTAAGAGACATGCAATAAACATGTCCTTAGAACATGATTATCCGAGGTTAAGAGGGGTTCTTTCAATGTTTGCGGGTCCCACTGACACGTGGGGTTCGTGAACAGTGCAAGAACCACTTCTTAAAATTACTAAATAAGAACCGTTTTTGAAAGGTTTCTTACACCGTTTGCAGCCCCCACTGACACGTGGCGGCCCGCGATTGGTTCTTTTTTTTTTTTAAATCAGCAAAAAAAAAAGAAATTAAAAACCTCATTTGTGGTTCTTAGGAATAATGATGCCCTAAAACAAATTTTTTTTTACTTGTTCAAGAATATCGGGCAAAACTCCAATTTAACAATGTAAAGTTTTTCTTTCACATTTTTTTTGTGAGCTCCGTTTAATTTCTCTAACTCCTGATATATAAATTAGGTAATAACCCACGCAATGCGCATATTGAGATATCCTATAAATTAAATCTTAAATATTTTTTTAAAAATAAATCTTGCTACGACAAAAAAAAATTAAAACATTACTCACAAAATTTTAATGTAAAAATTTAGACAATTTTAATAATATATAGTCACTTTGGAAAAATAAAAAATACAACATATATAAAAAACCTATTTTTTGTTATATGCATATGGTTTAGAAAATTTCCATAGGATATTCCATTATTGGTTCTTTTCATCAACAGAGCCCACAAAAAAAGGAAATGACCAGAATTTTTTTTAAATCTATATTTCTATCATATGGTTAACTAATATTAACTAATATAGATTTAGGATGCAGAGTTAAAGTGTGGGTTTTGGGTGACATTTTAATTTTTTTTAAATAAATAAATATTAAAAGTTTCAAAATAAAATTTTTAAAAATTGTTTCAAATTTCTTTTCCAAATTTCAAAAATAAAATTTATTTTTTTGAAAAACATTTAAAAATAAAATTCATAAAAAATTGAATTTCAAAGCATATAATTCAAAACTATAAAAATATTTTAAAAATTCAATTCTTTATATGTATATAGCTATAAAGTAATCAGTAGAATGATATTTTACTTCTTTATTTAAATCTCTATTAGAAATTTTAAAAAAAAATTGTGACAAAAACTAGAAAATTGATAATTTGAAAGAATTGTCTTATGACTAATGTGATTGTTTAATTTTTTAATCATATAAAATTAAATAGAAATGATTAAGTATACACAAATTACTATCAAATTTTTATTATTAAAAATCATTGATTGATAAATATATATAGTTAATTATATTAAATAATTCCATATTTTTATTTAAACAGAATGAATTATATTTTTTTGGAGATTACAATTTAATTTAATTTTTAATTTAGTGAAAATATAATATATGTTTGATGTATAAATCTTTCCTTTAAGAATTTTTAGAATAAGTTAATTGATGACCCGTAGTATATTTCAGATGTTATAACGTCTCTTGAATAATAGATAAAGAATATAAATGTTTGACAATAAATATGAATGTATATTTAATCTTTAGCAAAAACTAGATCGATTTCCGCGCTATGCGCGGATAGTTCCTAATATATAATTTGATTGATTTTATTGTATTCATAGAATTTTAGTATAAAAAAAGACATGCTCTGACTTTTGTTATTTAAATTTTGTATATAAGTTTTTTGTCGTAATTTTTTAATATTTTTTAGTTGGGCCAAATATCAAAAATGAATGCATAAAAATTTCTCAAGATGTAAGAAGTTCTTCTTAATTACGTTTTCTTGATTATAATCTTATGAACTGTAAATTGGAAGTTTAGCTCTAACTCATGTATTGAAATTTACTCTTATTTTTCCTTTGAAGTCTTTGATATTTTCATTGTTGTGTCAAAGTAAAACTTTGGCTGATGATGAAGTGAATAATAGTTTTCATGCAAATAAGAATTATTAATCAGGTATCAGAATTTTAATTTTATATTTTCTTTTTACGTTTATATATTTTAGGGATTACTTGTCAGTTTGACAGCTTTATATCTCCGATTATTTATGATTTGCAGCCTATTGAACATAAATTCTTGGTTGTCCCATAATGTAAGATCCTCATCTTGACAATTAGACTAACATTAAATTTGTGTTATGTCAAAAGAGAATCACCCAATATTTTAATAAATATCTTATTTGCTTTAAGTTCTAAGCTTGCTTCTTAGAAAACAATCAAAAGATTTTAAAGTCAGAACCATCCGTTTGAAATTGGATCATTGAGTGACTGTAAAAATTGCTTATGCATCAAAGTGGGCTATAAATTTTTCTATAAATGCAAAAGGATTTACAGAATGGTTTTAGAGACTCTTGTAGTCGTTCCTAGTGTGAACTATCACCATATTTCTACATGTATTTTATTAGATATATACGTTTAGAAAATTATATATGTTTTGAATATTAGTTTCATAATCCAAATGAAAACAAACTAAATACTTTTTTTTTCATACTTTCAATCATATTTTAGCTAATTACTATATTTTAAACTTGAAAATTTTATTAAATCTTAAATATCTTTCAACTTTTAGAATGATACAAACCAAGATAATTAAAATACGTAAATTCACAGAATTACTAAGTGTAGTATTTATGATTAGAAAAGAAAATTATGTCTTCCAATGTTAGTTGGACTCTAAATATTTTGTAATACATGCTTAGAAAATTGTATATATTTAAGAATGTTAGTCTAACAATGCAGTGATGAAAAGAAATCCTCATTATCTATTGTGTTTGTTATAATATTTTATTGCTTTATAAATATTTTTTTTCTATTTTTATTTAAATTGTTCCTTTAATCTAATATTTTACTTTCTTTTTTTTTGTTCATAAATTTTATCTGGATATGCAAATCCTTTGTCATCCCGGTTCACCTCTTCTAAGAAAAAAAAGAGGTAGTTTAGGATGAAGGATTTTAATGACAGAAAAAATACTTGCACTGAGCTACAAAAGAAATACAAAAGTATAGTAACTTAAGATGCAAAGTAATACATGTTTCTATAGGAATTATTAGTTGAGGATCAATGTCGTCCTTAATAATAATTGCTTGAATCTGCTTCTCTTTCCCATACATATAGCTTAACATATAATGTTTACATGTTTAGCGAGTAAAACTTATATGTATGGTAATCCTTTTGAGTAAATCAGACCAATGAGACTTCAAGAAAACAACTGAGTTAGATTAAGCACCATGAAATAGGAAAGATTATATGAGTAAGCACAATGAGCACAGCCAGTGGCTCGATCCTTCATGAGCATCACTTCTAAAATCTTACTGAAACTCTGAAAGTACTCTCGATATTCAATGCGTCTTACAAGAGAGCCGACCAATGAACAACTTACATGATTTCATTTTCATTCTGCAACAGTTTTTGTTACCGAGTATATATTCATCTAGTAAACAGCTCGATCTGACTGAAAATATCATCTTTACTTCAAAAAAAAACTCAAAACCATATGTTCCAAAAACATGATTGAGATAATTGAATCGAACAAACTTTTACGACAAACAATAGGATGTCTAGATGAATATGAACAATTTGGGTATTGATGGATCCTGTGAATTGATAGAGCCACGATCTTAGAAGGTGTGAGTTTGAAAGAAGAAATCAAAACAGATAATAGAGGAAATCTATACATTATCGAAGTTAAGAAACCGAGGATGTAGAAAGGCCGAAACTTGAAGCTTTCCAAGGCGATGTGGGATTTCGCCGGTCTTGCGGTGCTCGAATTTGCCGGAGAAGTGGAGCTGGAAATCGTTGCTTCGGTTATATTAAAGCTGCATATTTGGTCACTGGCGGTTATGAGTCGATGTGAATTTTGAAGCTGGAAAATTGTATTTAGAACTGAAGTGGAGGTGATGAAACAGACGAATCAATCTATTGTTAGTGACTCTGTGGGTTGGATCAACATATAGTTATGAGTGATAGAAGAAGGTATGGGAGTTGAGAAGACAATCGTCTAAAGAACGTTTTTGTATGAGGAAAAACGATGAGAAGACAATCGAAATAGACCCAACTCTTTTTCGGAAGTCGGATGGGTGACATGGCATAAAAATGATTTTTGATTAGTTGATTTAATTGGCTGAGGTGTCACTCTCTCCTTTGAGTATAATGAACTTTTAGTATTGTAAGATTATTAATATAACTATTGAAAACTTGTATAAAAAATTTCCAAATATTTTAATAACTTTTTGATATTTTATCTTTTTCACAAACAAAAAATTTCATATACTCATTTTACAACCTCTCGTGGTCGCATATTTTTCAAATGCAGAGTTTTAAGTTTTCTTTTTGTAGGGAAACAGAAAGAAAATCTTATTTCGAGTGTCAGAATCGGTGAAATAAATTATTAAGGATAAGATGAACTGAAACCAAAATTCAAGAAATAAATCTATGTAAAGTAATTATATTGATCTGACTTAAAAATTTAAAAATATTTACGAATATTTTTACTTTGTTTAATACCAGTAAATCTACAAAAATATAAAAAATTGTTGTAAATAATATAAAATGAATAATAAAAATTAATGGAACTATATGTTTCATAAATTTTTAAAATTAATCAAATTTTTTTATAAACACACTTTTTTGAAAATTGTCTTTTATAAATATTTTATAAGTAATTCATAAATAAAATTTATAAAAGTATATGTTAAAATAATAATTTTATAAAATTGTACATATAAAAACTATATTTATTTGTAGATATACATATATTTGTATAATGTCAGATCAGATCGGATATCCGGCTCCATATTTTTAAGTATTTGTGGTTTACTTCGTTTCTAACGGATATTAATTTTTAGTATTTGCTTTGTTCAACGACTTACGGATATCCGAATTTTACGGATCAAATCGAAACGAATAATTAGTCGAATCAAATTTAACAAATAAAATGTTCAGCCCTACCTGAGTGAATCTGGTTAAGATAAGCTTGAAACTTTTGAGTTATGTTTTCCTTTTCTTGCAAATAACTATAACCATGTGTAAAAAGTAAAGTTAAGCACCCAAAGAGAGTTTTCTTTTGATGATCGTTTTCGTTCTATGTTTATATGGAAGAAAATAAAAAGAAAAATAATAAAAAATTATAGTCAATTTGAGGGTAATTTTTTTCAACCAGGAGAAAATGATGTAGATAGATATTTGAAAATATTCTAAGTATCTTATCATTTATTTTATTAGTTATTTTAGATAATTATTTTTATTGCTTTAAGAATTTTATAGTTTTTTAATATATAGCTATCTAAACTTACATTTGTATTCAATTTATGTTTGATTAATAAAAGTTACTAGATTTCTCTTTTGTTTTTGTTTTCGGTAAATATTGGTGTTCTTAACAAATTTAAAAAGACATTGATCTTAAGTATTTTTATACTAAATAAAATCTTTGTGTTATCGTAACTTTCGCTACATCAATTTAGTCCAAATATCTAACTACATTATTTCCCCCACTAGATACTAACTTTGGAACACTGACATGGATCTATGGTACAAAAACAAAACAAATAATATATTGAATGAGATCTCTTTTACAAAAAAAATCAAACATGATTAATATGCATCACCACCACTGGGCACATAAATCTAATTTTACAAAAATGGATCTTCTGGTATCTGGTCAATATATATAACTTCAGTACAAATGTGGTACATGAGACAACCACTATAAGAATCAGATAATGTAAGAACTATGAAGTCATATTCCCCCTTTACAGCTCCAAGAATGTTGGAACTATGAGATCATATATTCTGTAGAACTGCCGCAACACAAACTCTTGAAACAAACTACTGGTCAATGTCATCGGGAGGCAATGTCGGACTCTTGGAGCAAATTTCCATCTTGTGAAGCTCCTTTAACCGACTCTCCGGGTTACAAAGCCCTTAAGATTATAGAAGAAAAACGTTGGTTCTTGTGAGAGCTATTAAGTGAAGAAACCATATATGAAGTTACCTGAGCATTTGGGAACGTCCCAGACTGCTATGGACTTTGGTGAACAACGAGGCTCGCATAAAGCACGGTTGTCCTCATGATGTACATCCATTGCAAGCATCCAAGATCCGATTGTTACATCTTCATTGTTAAACATCCTCAAGCTGAAAGGGAAAAAACCGATAATGAGATTTGTATATCAGAATCTGCAAGTGAGTATAAATAAAAAAAAGCATTTAGAACCTGCCGTTCCGAGCTACTGCAAGTGAAGCCACTATCTCGCCTGAAAGAACGTATATCGGTCCATAAGCATGTAAGAAATATTCATTTCCAATCAGATTACCCTGTTTCTCGTACCTGACAAATTCAATATCTGTCACAAAAGCTGATAAACTCCAACATAGAATGAAGAGAAGGCTATCTATATAATACCATTTGAGTTTAGGGTTAGTTATAACTGGTCCTTTCTTCATACAGCCAATGTATGTCTGTGAATGAAGTCTTTCCTTGGCAAGAAGCGTCCCAAGGCGATCTGAACAAAGAAGAGAAAATTTGAATACTATATTGTGAAGCAGCAGAAGAAAACAGCGCGAAGTACCTGGTCTCAGGTAAATGTCATCGTGGGCTTTGACATAATAATCAGCTTCAAAGAGTTTAAAAGCTGCTTTGAAGAAGGCCAACCTATAAAAGAGGAGGAGATGAATGAATGAATGAATCAAGAGTCATTGATGAAATGGAGATGAGGGATTCTTTTTACGTTTTATAAGGAAGTCGTAGATATTCTTCCTCAACATCATCAAGAAGCACAAAATCTCTGTGTTCTTTTATCTCTTTTTCAAGCTCAGCCATCTTCTTTGCATCGTTTGACCGTCCAATGACAAATCTAAAAGCTAATCCTGTCGCTTGTTCCAGCCTAAGTTACAGCCAATAACCAAAACAATATTGGATTCAAATCCCAAATAAGCAGATGCAAATAGAGTCAAGCAAAGTAACCTCAGTTAATCCTCATTGGCTTTAAATATCTAAACCCATTGTTCTAAAAATCAGTCTAGGTAGCGGCATATCGGGCTTAAACAAAACGATTTTTCTTCAAGCTCGACGTTCAAAAAATCGGTCTAGGCCTAATCTAATCAATGTTTTCCTATACAACGTCTAAACACGGCTTAGAGAGTTCTTGAACATTGATCTAACCCGAAATTTCCAGTTGAACATGTACTTTTCAGCCTAAACCAAGAACTTGATAGCTAAAGTGACTGTAATGACATCAAAGGTATTATTCTAATAGATGAATACATAACCGTTCATGACAATCTTGAAGCAATGTATTATTCTAATAGATTACCTAAGAAGAGCATCAGGATCAGAAGGGAACCAAGTGCTTCTCAACGCGGCACGACGATCACCAGATTCGAAACAAGTCTGTATCCCAACGAATCCTAAAACCTTTCGTCTTTCAGGCGTCAATACGCCGCCGTTTCTTCCAAGTTTTCTTGAACCGGACACTCGCGAAGAGTCGCCACATCGATAAACCGAAGCAGGTCCTCCGGAGGAAGTGATTGCGAAGATAGTTCCGGCGACTCCGATGAAAAGAGAGACGAGGGAGAAGAGTATGAGAGCCACGTGGATACGAGACGAAGCAGAGTTGTGTTTATGGCTCTTGGAGGGTTTGCTGTAGTAGGAAGGAGTTGCAGGGCCGGAGGAAGATGCGGTGGTGAAGCGGTGGGAGAAGAGTGGCATTCTCGTGAATCTGAGGGTGGTCTAAGGGCAAGTTCGGTTTTTAGCCACAAACTGGAAGGTTTTTTTTTGAGATCTGTGTGTGTTTGCTTTAGTGACGGTGGTGAAGTGTGGCTTCTGATTGCGAATCTAATTATTTTCCACTTTTTGTGCTTCTTTTGTTATTTCTATTACACGACAACCTTTTAGTTATGTAATAATAATTTTTATTTTTTTAGCATAAAAAGAATGATTTTAATTTTATTTTTAGCATAAAAAGAAAGAAAGCAATGAATGCATTCACATGACAATAAAGAGATTCAAATTCAATTGCTAAAAATATTATAGAACTGTTATCACATCTGAATGAAACAAAAGCTGTCTAACCAATTATGTATGGAAGCTGTAGAGAAAAGTTACACTTCCTAAATAAAATTAGATAGTCCCAATAACGGACTTTCTCAGTGGAATTCTCTGGTCTGATGGTAGATCAAGTATTGATCATGTTTTACCTTAAATTTGAATTTGAATTTTAAAATGGTCGATTATTGTAATTGTCAATGAAAGCAAATTTAAGATGTTAACCGGTTTTAAAATACCACATTGTATGATGTACACTTTCGGTTGTAGTTTTATTATAGAGTTTTATCTATTTGATTCAATTAACTCGTAATGGCATCTCCACCTAATTTAGGTTAGACTTATTTAGACATGTACCCTAAAGCAGTTGGAACCATTTAGATATGTGTAAGGGTTGGGTTAGCCTTATTTAGACAATGAAATACACATTTTGCACATTGTTGGTTCTGCATAACATGTTAACAACATTATGCTAATTTGATGTGTAACTTATTATTGGTTTGCGTAATATATTTTTCATATTCTGATAACCGACATATAGCTAAATAAACTATAGGAGATTAATGAGAATGCAAAAAGAAAACCGTGTTTGTGACAAAAAAGAAGAAGACATGGGTTAATTAGTGAAATACACATAGCAGGAATTCACCAATTAACTATGTATAAAAGTGATTCTGAGATATGACAATTTTGTGCGATTGTGGACTATTGTCTCCTTCCCCGTACGTAATATAAAGCAAAATAGACTAAATACTATATTTATTAAATAAACATTATAGAACACATGATTCATAGTAATAGTATAACGACAGATATAATATATATTTTGATGTATTTATGTTTTATAAGTTTATTATAGGATATTATATAAAAATAAAAAAATGTTTATATTTATCAATTATTTTTAGCAATTGACATTAGTGGAAGAGAAAATATATTGATAGCGGCGAAAGAGAAGATGTTGTTGGTACGTGAGGTAAAGAATGAACGATGAAATAATGAGAACACTATAAGACGGAGGAAAAAAATAGAATGGAACGAAGTGAATAGACGATTGATCATGACAATAACGAAAAAAAGATGATGACGGCGATGAAACAATCAGTTATGATAATGTTAATGTTATAAGTAAGATAACAAAAGTAGAATAGAACACAAAAAAATATATTTTTTCTTTGATATTTCATATAACTGGTAGGGAAGAGGAGGAAGAACAAGAAAAGAGGAATGGGAAAGGAGGATAGAAAGAAGAAGAATATATTATAATATGTTTAGATGTAATTGGTAGGTGCATCTGCTTAAACGATATTGGCAGTAGTAGCGGTTGAGACAATGAATGAATATCTATGTTCATCAGTAAGGTAAAACAACATTGCCAAATTGGTATAGAACATATTTTATTATACAATAACAATATAATCTAAATACATAGTTTCATATAGTAACGCCGTCTGCGATAACTCATACATTTAAATCTGTGCTTAAAAAATAAATTTGACAAAATATCAAATTTTGCACGAAACGTGGACTTCCTCTGGTAAATATTATACCAATAACATTCATCGTAATTTCTCTAATAAATAAATGGTTGTTTTATATTTGTTGTAAAAGTATATGAGATGTTAACACGAAAGCACATGACTATAATAACATAATATCAAAGTAAAGTTACTCTTTTGTAATATTTCTCAATTTTATATAAGAGAAACTGGGGTAAAAGAATTCATACAAACAGCTTCCATAAAATGTGGGTTTGTGTTTAGGAATTAGAATAAAAAGAAACTGAAAATGAAAACAACCTGAGCGCCAGGATTCAGATCTGGACGGGCAAAGCCCACTTAATTTCTAGACAAGCCCAATAACCACTACGACACTTGCACAATTACGCACAAGCCTACATTTGATCGCTGCGACAACGAGAACCCTAATATTACAGGTGCTCTTTGCAGTGGTAGAGCACAACTGTGTGTACACACACTCTCAGATATCATTTAGATTGAAAACCTCTCAAGCTGCAGAAATGGCGGCAGCTTTAGCTTCCAGACTCACCAAAGGTTAAAAAAAACGTATTCATCTCTTACATTTTTTTTTATAGACCAAGTCGCTAATTCGATTATGGCTTTTATATTATTATTATTTTTCGTAAAATTAACTTCTTCCAAGAAAAACAAAATCTACACTTTATACCATTAGATCTTCTGAGTTTGGTCGGAATAATTAAAAAAAATCTGATCTTTTAGAACACGTGTTGTTTGTCGGTTTCAAGAATCTCTTCTTTGAGAACTTATCACCAACTTAGAACATCAAAGAGTTCAACTTTTTGCTGAATATACATATATGTGTGTGGATCATGTTGAGCAGGACGTTCATTGCTTGGAGGTCTTACCAATGCTTTCTCTGGTTTGATGAGTTCATCCAGTGGAAGCATCCTCTCTCAGGTCAGTAGATTTTTTGCATAATGAGACAAAACCCATGAATTGTATGTGTGCAATGATGATTGATTTCCAATTTTTGGCAGCAGCAAAGGACGTTCATTCAAATGGGAACGAAACTGAAAGTGGTGGATAACTCAGGAGGAAAGGAGGTGAGGTGCATTCAATCTCTAAGAGGAAAGAAAGGAGCAAGACTGGGAGATATCGTCATTGGTTCAGTGAAAGAAGCTGCACAAAAAGGTGATGTGAAAAAGAAAGGGAAAGACGCCATACAAAAAGGGAAAGTGAAGAAAGGGAATGTGGTCTACGGTGTGGTTGTGCGTGCTGCGATGCAGAAAGGGCGTGTCGATGGAAGCCAAGTGAGGTTTGATGATAACGCCATCGTTGTTTTGGGGATTAAGGAGAAAAAGAAATATGAAAATGATGAGGAGAAAAAGAAAGATGTAAATGGTAAGGGGAAGAAGCAAAAGTATAAGGGTGGTTTTCACCAGCCGCTTGGTACCCGAGTCTTTGGTCCTGTCCCGCACGAGATGCGCCTCAAGAAACAGCTCAAGATCCTTTCTTTGGCTCAACATCTTGTTTGAGACTCTATTATTATCTCTTTATATTATCCATCCATCAGATAGACTTCTGTTTTATTAATTAAAAACTACTTGACATTTTGTTTAGTCCCCCAACTCTTAAGGTCTTTCAAGCAATTAGTTATCACTCATTCCCTAGTTTTAAAAAAAACACATGAAGAAAATGGAGAGAAGACTTCTAAATGTTACCAGAACCACTCTCTCTAAGGTCTAAACCCCATTGTTCTATAAATTAGTTTATTACTTTTTGTGCAAGAGAACAAAAGACAATAATTTCTCTATTTTCAGGATGTAAATACATAAAAGAATAAACTACACAAAAGTATTAAAGTTAATGTTACATAAATTCAATTACAATTTCCGTATGACTTTCAAATTATACCTCGATTTTAACTTCATTTCCATCTCTAAGATTTTTGTATAAGTTCTTCCATATCCCACTGCATCCAATAATTCTTTCCCTCTCAGTCAAAATAGCTTGCTCCAAATTCTATTTGCTTAGTAGTTTCACGTTTCCCTTCTAAATCACTATCCTGACCAGTATAAACTGTTGGACCAACTAATTGGATAGCCAAATGGGCTTATGAGATATTTAGTAATATTGAATGAGAAATGAGTTTTTGGGAAAAGTGACATTTTTACCACAAATTACACTAGTGGAAGTAAAAAGGTCTACATTAGAAGTTGGAGAACTTTTCAACTAGTATATATACACAAACAGTATTGAGTTCATATGGTTAAGACATTGTGCGTATTGGTAGAAAGGTGGGGTTTCCCACACCCGTGCCACCACTGAATAGGCTCAGGCTTGGGGGCTTTTGGGCCTTCATAAGATATGTGGGCAGAAGATTTTCTTGACCAAATTATTTTTTGTTTTGTTAAATATCAAAATAAGTCAAAAGAGAAAAGATCTTGTGGGAGAAGTTTTTCAACGCTCCATTCTCGATATTTCTTCAAAATTTTACTAAAATTTCTACAAAATATATGAATCTCTCAGGTCCTTTTAAAAAAATTGTCAGTTATCTCTTGTCATTCATTCGATATGTTTTTACATCGTAAAAATCAATATAAAATTCTTTTAAAATAATCAGTTAGTCGAGAGTGTTATTAGTTTGTAAAAATTATTTATGAATGGCGAGTGAATGATCAATTGTGGTTCATTTGAGATTCATCTTCACTGAAAAATTGGTTTACGCCGAAAACAAAAGTTGTGATCAAGATCGGAATGCCAAAAAAGATATTGAACCCGTCTCTCTCTAAATAATTTTTTTAGAGAAATTTTTAGAAAATTATTTTATATTTTTGTTATTATTTGGTTCTTTTTTGGTCTAGAAAAAACAATTAGTAGTATAATGCTAAAATAATCATCAAATATTGTAGTATATCATCGCTGGATCTAGATTACATCATCTCCCAGATCTAACCGTCACCATAAATTTTTTTTCAAAAAAAAAAGAGAGAATAAAACTAACAAAAAATGAGCATCTGAGCAAAACATACAAACACATGGCACCAAACAACAACCATTTCCCATCTTCAAAGCCATCCCTCGCCACCGCTCCTCCTCCGATCCCAAATGGATCAACTAACTCTAAACCCAATCCCATCCCTCCACGTCACCCTATCCGTCAACAACTATACTCCGACAACCACCACCAACAACAACAACGACGGTGGCAGCGGCCAAGCAACCGCCGGATCTGCTGCTGCTGCTGCTTCTGGTCAATCCTAATCCTCCTCATCACCATCCTCATCGCTTCCTTACTCGCAATCGGACTCTACGTCGTCTACCAGCCTCGTCCTCCCTCCTTCACCGTCGCCTCCCTCCGAATCCACCGCTTCAACCTCACCGCATCCGCGGATTCCTCCGCCGCGCATCTAACTTCTCTCTTCAACTTAACACTCATCACCAAAAACCCTAACTCCCAATTCGTTTTCGGTTACGAGCCGTTGCGACTCTCCGTTGTGACTGATCCAGACGAGATCTTCCTCGGAAACGGCACCGTTCCGGCTTTCACGAGCGGGGAGAAGAATCTGACTTCGTTTCGAGGAGTCGTGGCCACGTCCACGGAGGCTCGTGAGCTTGATTTTGGGGACGGTTTGGGTTTAAAAACGGATTTGAAGCGAATGAAAGGATTGGATCTGAAGGTTGTGATGGACACTAAAGTGGAGATTAGAATGGGGAAATTGAAAAGCAAGAGAGTTGGGATTAGGGTTTCTTGCGGTGAGATTAGAGGGAACTTGCCTAAAGGTAAAGCCCTTTCAATGGCTTCCACTGATAAATCCAAGTGTAAGGTTGATCTTAGGATCAAGATCTGGAATTGGACATTTTGAACTTTCTATTTTTAGTAAGACAAAGTTTTTTTAAGGAGGAAAAATTGGGATTTTTACATTTGCTGTGTATGTTGTTGTATACTTGAGAGAGTTTGCTGTTGTATTGTGGATGAAAGTTTTAAAGGTTCTTTTTTTTATATATAATGAAAACGTCATTCTTGGTTCCCCATGGATCATCGAAGTTCAGTTCAATGCAGTTGTTTTTTTTCTTTCTTTCTTGTGTATTCTCTACTTTTTATTGTTATCAGATTCTGAAGCTAGCCGGCGAAAGAAATGAAGTAAACTATTATTTCACCAATTAATAAATACTGTATAAAACTATTTTATAATCTTAAAAAAAGTTCTGGGACATTGATTCCCTAAAATTTACAGAAACTAGTTTTAGAAAAAAATACATATTTCAAAACAAAAATTCAAAATCCATCTCTTATTAGTTTTATCCTAACGATAACTGTTTTTAGTTTTATTACAATTATTTTTATTTAATGATATTAGTATTGTGAAAAACTGAATGATGATATTTAATCAAAAATAATTTGCTTAGCATTTGTTACTCCATCTGTTTCGATATAATAGGATGTATCGATCTATAGTTTTGGAGTGATTTTTTTTTTAAATAGATGATTTTGTATAAATTAGGTGATGTAGTCAATTAGGTGTTTGGAATGATTTGATTTTCAACGAGTTATAAAATGATTTTAGATGAAATTGAGAATTTGATATGATTTTTTGTTAAACCGCCTTATAATCTTATTTAGAGTTATGAAATTTTTATTTTTATTTTTAACTATAAAACTCCATTCAAACATTGTAGAAACATTTTAACTATTCTAAAATCTATAACTTAATTTTTTTACAATAAAAATAGATTTCATAGTATTTTATTGAAATGACGAGTTTAGTAACATTAGAATTTAAAATATTTTTTAAAATTCACATTTAAATAATATTTCATTTGTTATTTTAATGCAAATAACTTTAAACTTGTAGTTGAATACACCTTTTTCTCTTTAAGTGTTTAATATTAATTATGTAAAACACTCTATAACCTCATATAAAACCATGATATTTGGAATTTTATTTTTGTAATTAAGAAACTCCATCCAAATACTCTTAAATGACTTTAACCTTTTAAAAACTCACAAGTTAAAATATTTGTAGATTTCAGAATATTTTTTAAACTTTAAAATTCAATAACAGTTGATTTTATATGAATTGTGGATTTTATATGATTTTTTTAAATTTTGTTTGAATAATAATGAATTTGTTATTATAATGCAAATCACCTCAAACTATATACCCCCTATGGATTTAAGTTTTTTGTACGTTGATAAAAATACAAAATTTTATACAATTTATCTTAGTTAAATGAAAATATCATTAAATAAAACTAGTTTAACCAATAAAAAAAATATTTTGTAGTTGCTCAAAAATTTCAAATAACATTAAATTTTATCTAAAATAATGAAAACACCATTTATTTAACAACAAAAATATTTTCTTTAAACATTAAAATAAATTAAAACAGAGACGTATGTTATATAAAATGCAAAAATACAGCATTCTAATATTTTTTAATATTTCTCAGTAAAATTAATTTTATTGTTTAAGTTAACTATTTACAACATTAAAAGACATCTTGATATCAATGATTTTGTATTATTTATAAGGCTTTTGGATTATTATTTTAATAATTTTATCTTATTAAAAATTTAATTCAATTTAAAAAGATAATTATAAAGATGAAAGTAAAAAAGTAATAAAACCAAAATCTACACTCAAAAGAAAAATCAAAAGCTAATATTTTTAAATCAAAATATAAAAACCAAAAACTAAACCAAAATTTTAAAAACAAAAACTACCCAAATTCATTTAGAAGGTGTATTCAACTAAGAATTTCAATTAGTTTGTATTAAAATGACAAATTCACTATTATTCAAAAATGAATTTTCAAAACTTACTTAAAATCTATTGTTATTGAACTTGATATTTCATAAAATACTCTAAAAACTATGGTTATTGAAAATATTTTAAATTGTGAAATTTTAAAATTTTCAAATGATTTTAAAGCGTTTGGATGAATTATCTTAATTTAAATAAACATAAAACTTAAATCTCATAGTTTTAGATGGTATTATAAGATGTTTTGACACAAATCACCTACAACTTTTCAATTCCTTTGAAATCATTTACAAATTTCATTAAAAATTAAATTACCTCAAACTTTAGATTAAATACACCTTCTTTATCCTTTGACTTAATTTATCATAGGTATTATAAATTGACTTGGTTCTTCACATAATGTCATACTTGGATTTTGTTGTCACATGTTCTCATATTTCTCTTGTACCTATGTTATTGCAGCCTTGGGCCCTTGAATATATAAAAAAAATCTCTAGATAATGTTTATTAGAGAAAAAAAATACACGGTTATTAGATAACGATGATTTCAACAAATAGGAAAATATTTTCCCTTAATTTCGGGAATTATCTTAAAAGAATCGTAATAGGAAAAGGTATTATGTTGGGATATTAACATATCATAAACGAAATAACATTAGAATATAATGTGTAATCTCCTTTTCTAGATAGAACTATGAAAATTTAGAGTTGTATATAAAGAGACCCTAAGTTCATGAATCAATAACACAAAACTTTATATGATTATATAACTTTTCATATCCAGATAACATACTAATATAATCCTAATTATATTGGAACTCTGTCCTATTCTTACGAAGAGCCTCTACTCTATATACCAAACTCAGACACTAAGAAGAACACAAGTATCCGCAACAGATACATATATGGATGAAGATGACACTTTAGTACGAGAAAACATTGCCATGCTAATGGATGATGTGCAACGCATCAGACAACAATTGACATCTAGTATCCCTGTTCTGGTGACCGAGGATCAAACTAAGTTTGCTTATAAACTTGCAACGGAAACTGTAGCTTCTGAAATCAGCATAAGTATGCCTCCTGCTCAGAAGCTGACTTGCCCTATCTGCTTCGACGATGACTTGGAAGCTCATCAGATGTTTTCTGTTGCTTTATGTCTGCATCAGTTCTGCTTGGAGTGCATGAAACGATACATAAACGTGGCACTGATGGAGGGAAGTGTATTGGGATGTCCACATTTTAAATGCACGTCTAAGCTTACACTTGAAAGTTGTTCAAATCTTCTAACACCTAAACTAAGAGAGATGTGGCAACAGAGGTTCAACGAGGAATCAGTTGCTGTTGTGGACAGAGTTTACTGCCCAAATCCGAGGTGTTCGGCTTTAATGTCGGAAACTGAGCTCTCTAAATCTTCGGAAGAAGATGGATCGATGAGAAGTTGCATAAAATGTGATCAACCCTTTTGCATCAACTGCAAAGTTGCATGGCATAGTAACTTGTCATGTGAAGATTACAAGAGATTGGGTCGGAATCCTACAGAAAATGATATAATGCTCAAAGCTCTAGCGAATCAGAAAATGTGGCGTCAATGTGGAAGATGCCACCACATGATCGAACTATCTTATGGATGCATCAATATTGTTTGCAGGTATCATCATCGACTTATACATTCCTCTAGCTTTTTATTATAGTTCTTCTCTTATTTTTTTGGAAATTGATTATAATTTAGCGTAAATTAACATGGTTAATGGATAGATGTGGGTATTCGTTTTGCTACACATGTGGAGCTCAATGGATGAAAGGAGGTTGCAGCCATCGAGAAAGGACGATTGCGGGGGAGACTTGTGTATTGATCATTCTTTTAATTGTATTAGGCAGTTTTATAAAAATTCTTTGCAGCTAAAAAACATTTTCTTTCTTTTTTGAATGTAATCTAGACTATTAAAGCTGCCATTGATTGTTTGGCTTGTCAAGCCATTGACATTTAATTTTAATATAAATATTAATTATTTAAACTAGACAACAAAATATTCCTTATGTTTATGATTACTAATACTTTTCATAATTTATAAATGATAATAATTCTATTTTTTATGCAAATTATACTTTCCATTTAATTTTGTGCAAAATATTATTTAACGGTCGAATATGAATATATACATTAAAAGTAAAAACTATTATTTACTATGTCATTTTGTACATAATATTGATATGCTAATTTTGAATATAAAAACATATTTTAAAAGTCATCATAAAATTAAATTTTATATCTAAAATAAATAAAAAGAGAACCTTATCATATGTTATTAATAACGAAAAAATTGATATTGTCATATTAATATATTTTCTTTTAAAAAAGTCTTAACAACAAATTTTGTTTTGTTTTATTACTATTGTTTCATATTCTTTAAATCACCAAATGGAAATTTTCATCAAAGTTAAGAAATTATAAGTCTTCCAGTTTTATGTAATATTAAAAAGAATGAGTTATTTAATCAAGAAATATTATCAAATATTTTTGTGTTTTAGCGGATCATCCAACATCAGATAGTAAGTTAATAACAAGTTTGGAATTTTACCGGATTTTAATTAATAATTTTATTAACTCCGAGCCGGATTATTCATAGGTCGCTAGATCTACCGGTTCAACTACAAGTTTGAATTAGATATAAAAATACTACTTGGAAATCAAATATTATATCTTTTAAATTGTTAGTTTTATAATAAAAGTTATAAATTTATTAAAGGTAAAACCTATCCGTGTTTTTTGAAGAGCAAGTCAAAATCTAGTGTTAAATTAAAGTTAAACAAAAAGGATGGTTCGATTATTTACAATGATGTTGTTGTGATATACCAAATGCACTCCTAGGCTAGATGCTCTACTAAAATCAGATTGGATGCCTGTGCTAAAAAATCAGACGCTCTACTAGAGCCAGACATCCGTCACCATATATCCAACCCTCACTTAGTATGAGGTTGGACATCTGCTGACGTACGGTTGGCTCTAATAGAGCATTTGGCCCTCCATCACTTTGGTCTGGTTGTAGTAGAGCATCTAGTCCATGAGTGCATCGGGTTTATCATAATAAGTTGGTATAAGAGCAAAAGTTCCATGGTCATTGGTTAGTGGAGAGGATTGTCAGAATAAATAAAAAAGCAATTCGAGTTCCACATCGGATATTAGAGAGAATAAAGTCTAATATATATATATATATATATATATTATTTTTTTTGGTCCAATCTTACTTTAGTATGAAGCTTTTTGGAAATAATGATCCAAGAACAAATATGTGAGAGTTTAAACCCAAAACAAACAATATCATAACAAGTATTGGTGATGGACGCTATGCTCTAGTAGAGCGTCTGGCCCTTCGGACATCCGGTCTCGCTCTAGTAGAGCATCAGGCCCAAGAGTGCATATTGTCCGTCACAAAAAATTGGTATCAAAGCAAAAGTTGCATGGTCTTTGGTTTGAGAGAAGGATTGTTAGAATAAATAAAAAGGCAATCCAAGTCCCACATCTGATATTAGATAAAATAAAGTCTAATATATATATTTGGTCCAATCTTACTTAGTATGAAGCTTTTTGGGAATAACGACCCAAAAACAAATATGTGAGGACTTAGGTCCAAAGTGGACAATATGATAATACGTAAGGGGTTGGATATTTGGTGATGGACGTCATACTCTAGTAGAGCGTCTGGCCCTTCAGGCATCTGGTTTGGCTCTAATAGAACATCTGGCCCAAGAGTGTACATTGTCCGTCACAACAAATTGGTATCAAAGCAAAGGTTTTGTGGTCTTTGGTTTAAGGAATGATTGTCAAAATAAATAAAAACGCAATCCAAATCTCACATTTGATATTAGAGAATATATATATGGTCCAATTCCACTTAGTATGAGCCTTTGAAATTAACGATCCAAAAATAAATTCGTGAGGGAGTAGGTACAAAACAAAATAAATTCGTGAGGGAGTAGGTACAAAACAAACAATATCATACTAAGCGAAGGGTTGAATATATGGTGATCGACGTCTAGCTTTAGTAGAGCGTTTGGCCCTCGAGTACGTGCATCCGGTTTGGTTTTAATAGAACATCTAGCCAAGGGTGCATCTGATCCATTACAACACATGTCATGGCTGCAAATCAGAAAAGCTGCTGAAAATTTAACTGAAGAAACAAACTTAACCGAAAAAATAGAGAGCATCATTTCATTGATTCCACGTGTTTGTGGAGACATGTCTCTTATATTCTGTCACCCAACCATTGGATGGTTAGAACAAATGTTTAAAAACCGAACTGGAACTAAAAATCAAATAGATATCCAAATTTCTAAAATACAATTTTCATATCTAAAAATATATTTACATTTAGCTTCAAAATTATTTAGATATTGCAAAATACTATTTATAAACGAAACTACTCAAAAATTACTTAATCGAACATTTTAAATAGCACATTTAAAATCATCTAAATTACCCAAACGAACTGAATTACCCGAAATAGTTCCTATCCAAAATATTAAATTCATCCAAATATTAAATTCATCCAAATGATTTGATATTTTATTCAAAACATTAAAAATTTTGATTTTTTGACAATATCCAGAAAACCACAACAGAATTGAATTTTATCAAATATTAATAAATTTCTTACATCTACTCTATTAAAATAGAGTCCTATTTTTTATCTACTTATAAATTGTCTAGGTTGAACCATTGCATTTAACTAGATTTTCTATTATTTTTATTTAAACCTAACTTAATATTATTAAATATATACACTAGTTTAAAATTAAGGAATGAAATAACTATTCTATTGTTTTTAAAAATAATCAATTCTGTTTATATTAAACTAAATTTGAGTAACTAATCAATTATATTTTATTTAATAATATAAAAAATAATTATATATGCCTACAAATCCATATAAATATAAATTGTACTTTAACCCAAATGCAAGAAATAAATTCTTCAGAACTTTCACTAAATACATAAAATAACTCTATCGATAAAGTATTAAAATTAGATATATATATATACACATATATACATATTTGATAAAATAAATATTAATAATTAGTTACTATGAATATTTAATGATACAATGGAACATATTATTATTGATATTTTTATGAGTATATTTTTACTGACTATTCCAGCAAATAAGTAATTTTTTTATCAAAAATAAAACTCGTGAATAATATAAAACACACTTTAAGTTAGGCTTGGACCTTGGAATACATGTTAGATATTTTGAATTTTGGTTCTAATTTATATTGTATCCTATGTCTCATTATGATAAATTTGTAAGTACGGATCGGATTCAGATATAACGTATTGGTTTTGGTTCTAATTTATACCGCATCCTAAAATTCATAAAATAACTATATATTATTCACATTTGGGTTATTGGTTGAGTTAAGATATATCCAAAGTTAAATCCAAAATTTAAAAGCAAAACATAAGAAGTAAATACTTATTTATATAAATTGAATATTTAAAGTACTTATTTAAAACTTAATACTTATTTTTAGACATCATTTCAAAAATATAAAATTGAATATTTGAATTACATATTTATATTTATGATTATTTAAATATTCAGACCGGTGTGTTGGATTTTTTCGGGTTTTTCAGCTTTTAAATTACCCATTCGGGTTCAGCTAATAATATTTCGTATCGTATATCTTTTATATCATTCTACAAGACCCATTCTGGTATTTCTGACATTTCAGATTGGACATGTACGGATTAATTTTTTTGTTTGGGTTTGGTTTGGACTTCAGGTTACATATTTTATGCCAAAGTTTACTTCAAATAAAAAAAAATAGTTATATAAATTTTCATCGAATTCAAGCGCGGGTTAAAATCTAGTTCTTATCAAAACTGAACTGAAAATCATAAATAACAGAATTGTTTTTATATCTTTAAACGAGAAAAAAAAACGATTTAGACCCGAACGTATGCCTTGTGAACAAGAAGCAGGAAGAAATTTGAACAGTTGTTCTGACACCAACACTATGAAAAAGAATGAAACAAGAACACGAACTATAGCAGTATATAAACTAAACTAAGCTAGCTCTGCTGTTACCATACTTGCAAGGACTTGCCTTGAACAAGCAGTAGTTAGGGGATAACAAAGGATATTACTTCTTACTTTGTTTCAGCAAACACAAGGTAACAGACCAATTAACAGAGTTTCAGCAAACACAAGTCTTACAAAACATGTTTTTTAGAGTTTTGTTGTAACCTGAAACTGTAAACTTCTGAGAAGCATCCCAATAGATTCCAATTACATTAAGACAAACGAGAGAGAAAATACAAAGACCATTTTGTAGCGAGATTCCGTGAGATAAAGACATTTGTAATAAAACAAAAGAAACTGAGATGTTAATCTCATTGTCCTTTGATTACCTCTAATCTGAATATTCTTAATCTCTCACCAGCAGAGCCTCCACTGATTCTAAAATATTCTCAAAATAAAGAGTTTATTCCCAATTAAATTACCCCAGCATACACATACACGAGGCTCCTTTATTTTTTTTTTTAAGACCCTACCGGAGCCATGTCTTTACCTTTGGTTGCGGCCGTTGCAGCAGCTGCGGCGGCAGAAGCTGCAGCAGCAGCAGCTGCGGCTGCTGATGATGCAGGGCTAGGAGTTGATGGAGGAACAGGCTGGCTTTGCTGTGCAACTACCTCTTGACGCTTTTTAATCTGAGGAGAGTTGAGATCAGTAAGCAATTCTTTAATCTGCTTCCCAGACATAGTTTCGTTCTGAAGCAAAGCGTTTGCAAGGGCATGAAGCTCTTTGTTGTAAACCGTGAGGATGGTTCTTGCATTGTTATAAGCCTTTTCCAAAAGAAGTTTCACTTCTCTCTCAATGAGAAGCCTCGTCTCGGTGCTCATGCTTTTCCCATTGTCGTCATAGTTATGAGCCACAAGACCAACCTCTTTGCTCATACCGAACTTGGTAACCATTGCTCGAGCGAGTTTAGTTGCCTGCTCGAGATCAGAAGAAGCCCCTGAAGTTACCTCACTTTCCCCAAAAATCAACTCTTCAGCTACACGGCCTCCCATACAAACATCAAGCCGAGCAAGCATCTGTTTCCTAGAAATGCTAGTCTCATCTTTATCCGGTAGTTGAGAAACCATGCCAAGAGCCATTCCACGAGGCACAATGGTTGCCTTGTGGACTGGAAGAGCACCTTCTGTGTGGATGGCCACAAGTGCATGACCACCTTCATGGAATGCAGTCAGTTTTCTTGACTCGTCGGATATAACTGCAGATTTTCTCTCACTCCCCATCATGATTCTGTCTTTGGCAAACTCAAGATCAGACATTGTCACATCTTTTGCACCGTCCATTGCAGCTTTCAGAGCAGCAACGTTGACCAAATTCGCCAAATCAGCTCCAGAAAATCCAGGTGTTCCTCTAGCGATGATCATTAAATCAACATCTTCAGCCTTAAGTACCTGAAACACACACAATGAAGACAGTCAACAAAAAGGGGCTAGGGTAATAAAGGCCAAAACCTGAGCATAATCTAAAGTTACCTTTGACATGTGAACCTCTAGAATCTGGCGTCGACCTTCCACATCTGGGTTAGGTACAACAATATGGCGATCAAACCTCCCAGGTCTAACCAGGGCCTTATCCAATGACTCAGGGAAATTTGTTGCAGCGACCACAATGATCCCTTCGTTCTGTTTAAACCCATCCAACTCAACGAGCAACTGGTTTAGTGTCATCTTCATGTATTGCTGGTCCTTGGGGTTGCGACTTCCTCCAATAGCATCTATTTCATCGATGAAAATAATACAAGGGGAGCACTTCTTTCCAGCAGCAAAAAGATCTCTCACTCTTCTGGCTCCAACACCAACAAACATCTCTTCAAACTCACTACCACTGCAGGAGAAGAAAGGCACTCCAGCTTCTCCAGCAATAGCTCTTGCAAGCATAGTCTTCCCTGTGCCAGGAGGACCAACAAGCAGCACACCCTTAGGAAGCTTTCCTCCCAAACGTGTGAATCTCTGTAATTAAAAAAGAGAAAATTCATATACGGTTACTTCATTGAAAAACTGTAAGAAGAGCTGTGAGTTTACTTACCTTGGGGTCACGAAGATAATGCACAATTTCCTCTAGCTCAGCCTTTGCTTCATCAACACCCTTTACATCGGCAAATTTGGTGCTTGAGTCCATACTAGGTTGCACTTCTTCTTGCAAACCAAGTCCTAACATATGTTAAGCACAGCTAAGCTTTTAAAAAAAAATTCATCCAAAACAGCTACTGTATCATAGAAATTAATAAAACCAAACTACCTTTGCCAATGCCTCTATCCTCGATAAGTGCTCCAGCACCAGAAATAAGCAAAAAACCAAGTGCAATAGTCCGGAACGTACTCCATAACTGTTCTTTAAAGCTACTCCTTTCAGTGGATATGGTATGTATGGGTGCACCAGAAGTTCCAAGAACACCATCTTTGGTTCCTTTTCCTACGTTTCTAAATGCTGCAATATCTCCAAAACTCTCTTTCTCCTGAGAAGCACCAGCAATACCTCTTTGCAATGTTCGTACGAGCTCACTGTTATCAAGCCTATCAACTTTGACCAATGCCTTAATATACTCGGTGAGCGCAGAGGGATTAGAATGCATAGAAGGGCTGCTTTCGAATATTCTGATAACTGCTTCAGGATCGTTTCTGCGGAACAGCTCTCTCAGTTGTGCAACTTCGTTAAACTCATCACTTTCACGCACTCTGCGAGCAAAGCTACCAACGTAGCTCGATTGAAACCTGGTTCTCGTCGAAGAAGCTCCACCACCACCACCTGCAGCTACAGAAACAAGAATACCCTCATTTATTACATATCAATATATGAATAATCAAAAAAAAGAAAGAAAAATACCTCCAACAACTCCTAATCTAGGAAGAGAAGTGTAACCTCTAACAAGTAAGCTTCTCAACTCCCCTTCATGACTCGAAACCTGTCTCATAGATATTAATAAACTGACCAGCCCAAGCCAAAATCGATGAAACTGTTTGCTTTCTACTAGACATTTCAAAGTAATAAGTTGATTTAGGTATTCACATGATACAACAGATAACGTCTCATACAACCCAATCCAAAATTGATTATCTAAATTAACCAAATCCGAAAAACGAAAGAGAGGAAAGACAAAAACCTTGGTGATGATGCGCCTCCAAGCCATCAATCAATCTCCTTTCCAAATTGGTGTGATTGAATGTTCGGTAATCGAACACGAACCTCTTTTCTTCGGCTCGGAAATAATATTACTTTTGTGTCTTGAAACTGACCAAAACACGTGAGAGAAACGTTCTTCTGGTTCTCCAACAGTTAGCTAAATGACATAAACGCCCTTGGTGATACCCAGTTTCATAAAATTAGTGGGCTTTTTCTTACGGCCCACACTGGCCGAGGTCATGTTTCTTAGTAGTGGGTGGACCAAATTTTTAGATTTTATTCATTCTTCCCTTTCTTCATTGATTCAAACATATGGTGTGTAATTCTCAGCTTCATGATTGGTGTAAAGCTCAGAGCCATACAGACTCTGACATTACTGATTATAAAAACTGAGAATTTCATGTTAAATTAAATTAAGAGGAACACAGCAATTTTATATTTAAATTGATGGTAATCAAAAACTCCAATGTAGTTTAAGAAGGAAGAAAGAAGGAATTAACATACACAATATCTCACAACACAAAGACAACAACAAGCTGTTGCAACTGATTTTCAAAATGTTAATTTACCCTCTCTGCTTCTCAAATCGTGTAGAAACACCAAAAGGTTTGGAGAAATTAACATAGGAAGGATCCGAGACAAGGCTGTTGCTCTTCAAGTCCCCAGTAAACAATCCAGAGTTGTTCATTAACTGAAACTCATCCATGGACTGTCTGAGAACATGGTTAGTAGTTCTTCTCTTAGCCTTTGTTGATTCAGTCATACTCATGTAACTTGGCTTGTTCTGACTGCTAGAGTTGTCTGAAACAAGGCCAGTGGTTCCAGAAGCAGGTGTGGTTGAAGTGCAGATAGAGGAGGAACCAGGACTAACATTAAAGTCATAACCAGGAGGAGGTTTTGCAGATACCCGAGTTGTCACATTGTTTCTTCGAACTTTAACAACATCTGGTGACTTTGAATGTTTAGTTGGAGTCGTGGTGGTGTCCATAAGTCTAGTCTCCCATGGCCGAGCAGCCATCCAACGCTCCAACCAACTCCACCCCCAACTATTCTTATCAAACTCTTGGCTTTTCAGATATGAGATTGAACCGTTTGTCTTAAGGTTTGAGCTAGGAGTTGACCTCCATTGCTGCACAAAGAAAAAACAGATATTCAGATTCAGAAAATGAGCTGAATAAATAAAGATGAAGAGTGTGTGCACAACTACCTTTTGAGCTAGAGCATAGGCCAATGCGCGTTCTCTCTTAAAAGCACCTTCTTGTCTCTGCTGCAACTTTGTCTTAATATCATCCACCGTGCCTTTCCTATCGCACCAACCTTCCTGAGAGTATCAAAAAAAACAAACAAATTAAACATTTTGCCAATACGTACAGAGAAAAAAAAGGTGAAAAAGAAAACAATAATGACCTCGACTTCTTTCAAGAGATCAGATTTGCTTCTGTGTTCATCTAAAAGCTTTTGCACAGCTTGTCCTTCCACAGTCATCCTCACACGGCGAGCTCTCACACGAGCCTGAACTCGAACCAGAGCTTGCATGCACCTTAGTGTTACAGCTGCTTGTTTCCTCACTTGCCTCCCTCTCACTAATGCTTGTAGCCTCACTATCCCTTTCAACGCCCTCAACGCTCTTCTCGCCTGTTAACAAAAAAAAATCAAATCCTACCAACTCAAAATTGACAGCACTGTAATATTAGTTTCGTCCCAACGGTCATTCGAACTGGAACTTCTGACATAACAAAATTGATTGTTCGCTAGTTGAATTGTTGTCACTAACATTTTATTAAAACACACAAAAGCTTGAACTCACCAAGAAACCGCGAAAAGCAGTCTGGATTCTTATAGAAGCCCATTCTTTTCTAACAGCTTTGAAATCTTTAGGAGGAGCCCTGAGAACAGTTGCAACAGCTGCAGAGTAAGAAACCGATTCAGACCGATGTCTTCCTTTAAAACCCTTCCAAGACGACGCTAAATCCCCTGAAGGGTTCCTCCATAGCTTCCATTTTTTGTTTTTCACGCTACCCTTTTCCTGTAACAACAATAAAAATTTCTTAAGCTTTCATGAAACGATTGAGAATTAAAAAAAAAGCTCTTACGGTTTCATCTTTCTCTGGCTTCTTGAGACCCATAATTGACTTAACCCATTTCCCTGAAGCACCCATCTTGTCGTAGATTGCAAAAAAGGTTTTGCTTTGACAACACCTGAGATTTATTTTCAGGTTTAGTAGAAAGTCTGAGAGAGATAGAGAGAGAGATAGAGAGAGAGTGTGTGTGTGTGTATTGGAGAACGTGAAATTGAAATTGTGGTGGTAATGGAGGGAGTGGTGGGCTAAAGAGACGTTTTTGAAATTTGAACAATTCTCAAAAATCGACAAGAAAAAGGTTTATTATTATTATTTTGTTTTAAAGTGTGCTCGACTCTTTAGGCTTTTGTCTCTGATTGTGTTTCACACTTATGTACCTTCTCAGAGTTGCATTCATTAGAAAAAAAGACCATAAAAAGGCACAAACATATATACATACATATATATATATATACACTATAAGATTCAATTTATAGATTAGGCTTTTTGTTCTTCTTTCTTTTCTACAAGACTCACTCATGTAATACCCTGTTTTGTTTTATTGCTATTATTGTTGTATCATTGGATTCGAAATTTAAACTCCCAAAAATGTCCCAATCAAATTTAAACACATCTCTTTTATTGTAAAGAGAAAACACATTCCCTTTCAAAAACAATGCCCTTTTGGATTTTGTGATTTGTATGAATCACATGATCGTATTTAACTAGAACTTGAGTAAAATGAACACGACTGATACCCCCATTTTATCACTTAAAAATTGTTTTAAAATGCTGCATATTTTTAGTTAATTAGATGGAAAAGATAGATAGAGTGTCTAATTAGGTATATAACAAAAAGTAAGTTGAAAGGTAAATTATTCTAGTATATATTAGTATTATTTATGTCATTAACCTGAAGTTCTTAGGGTGGGTTCTTAGCGGAAATAAAACAATTTCTTAATGGAATATGAGAAATACCCACCCTAAGAATAAACTCCTATTAGAAAAGATTGAGATAGATTGTCACATTGTTTGTTATCAGATGAAGAATGGTTTCATGAAGCTTTAACATGTCTCTACTTCAAATAAACATACGACACTCTCACCAAAGCTCTTCACACAGTCCCTTTCATTCAATACCGTCGGATGCCCATATCAAACATGTTCATGCCTTCTTCAATGGTTAATTCGGTTTAAGGGAGGTTTATTAGTGTATGCAATTAATGTATATGTTCAATCATGTGGTTATGTATCCTTTACTTAATTTGGTTTAGTTTCCTTTCGCTAAACTGCTCTTGTATATTTACTTCATTGAAGGGTTACATCAAAACTAATGAAAAATATTATGTTACATTCATTTCTCAATATCAGTTCCTTTATTTTTTTTTCTGTGGATCAGGATCCAATTGTCAATGATGTTGGTGGCTTCTCAAGCTCATTTTACCCTTCCATGACGATGGGAAACTAGGGATGAGTTTGGACCAGCTGGCGATCAGCTTGTGATGTAGACAAGCATGCGAGAGTGTATGATCGACGTTGGAGAATGGAAGACAATGAAGCAAATCTTGGCACTAGGAATGTATCACTTGACCAAATGAACCATGAGCGCAGATCGAGCACATCATAAGCTACATGGGCATGATGGTTGAACAAGGCCCATGTAAGCCCATAAAGATAGACCACGATGACCCATTTCTGATCGATTATGATTTTAGAATGTATCAGGTTTTACTTGAATTATAAACGCATTTGGGGTGCGATTGGTTTAAACTTTAGAGGCTTTTACTTTTCTTCTAAGTCTCCAAAGTTTATTTTTAAATCAAATTTTTGAAGTTCAAAAGTCTTAAAAGTTCTCTTAAAGTTTCTCACAACCCACTTTTTTTTATGACATTTTCATTATTACAAAGTCTTAACAACAACTTCTTGCAAAAGCCAGCCATGGCAGTTCACACCAATCACATTTTAGGATTAGGTTTGATGTTTATAAACCAACTAGAATTAAGAATCAGTTATCTTAAATCAATTAGAAATAGGTTTTGGTTTTTATAATTAAAATAGGATTAGGGTTTTCAGTCACATGTTTTATTATTTAAGCCAATGATCGGGCTCATATGTAACTAAGTAACCTCTTAATAAAAAGATCAGAGCTTTGGCTTTGCTTCACGTCTCCTTTGGAGACTTCTTCACCTTGTTCATGTGGTGAACGAAACCCTAATCTCTAAGAGTTGATTTTCCTTTGACAAGATATTCAGAGCTATCAAGCGAGGTGCACTCGTAACTGCTGACCCGAAAACTCTAAGGCATTCCGCAGTTGTGAATATCATCCACTATCCAAGAGCAGTCAAAGCAAAAGGATCCACCCGAACTCTTTCAACTATGATTAGGACAATGTCTTCTTATCCAACGCAGCACCAATATAATAGTTGTTTAAAGGTCAAATTAGTATAGCAAAAATATAGTTTAAATAGAATAAAAGTCCAAGTCAAGTCGTGGATGTATTGTTGAATATAGTAGAATGAGGTATTCACATTTTTATTGTTGATATTCAAACAACAAAACTTAGGGATATTATGTAACAGTTTTGTTATTTCATCACTTTTTAGATCAAAGATTACACAAAGTTCTATTAATAAGAACTTCAAACCAAGGTTCCACTACAAATACGAAATGGGAGCTAATAAACTTTATTTGACATGAATTAAAGAACAAAGGATTGGAGAAATAATAAAGCCTTTTCTCACATCTTACTAACTTAAAAGTCATAAGACTCGCTTATTAGTGAATCAATTTAACAGCAAAAGCCTAACAGTTTACCTGAACTCTAGGGCTAGGTATTCCCATGTATGCTAAGCGTGGAGAGACCCTTACTCTAGGACTAGGCCTTGGTGAAGGAATTGGACCGTATGGTGATGGGAAACGTGCAGAAGCAGGCGAAATCCGAGGAGACAAGCTGACTTGTTCGAATGCTTGTGACTGCAGCTCCATGGGATAATCTCTAACACACCCAATTCTTGGACCAACTCCACTTGTCCATTTGCAAGATAGCCTCTTCGAAAGCTCGAACACTGGTCTTTGTGTGTCTTTCTCTTCTTCTTTGTCCTCTGTAATGTTGGTTTCAACATGTTTACTCTCTGTTTCCTCTTCTTTTGTCTCTTCTTCGTATTTGAATGATGAATATTCCTCATTCACAGTGCACCTCTACATTCGGATTTAGCTTAGTGAATACAGATCATTCTTCATGATTTAACATGTATTATGTGAGAGAAAATTTGTTTCCTTACCTTAACATTGGTGAGATCAACATTGTTCTCTTCCAGGAAAGTTATGAACTCCTTGAAGTTGTCTTCTGTTGGTAGGTAGTGTCCACTGTATGGCCATATAGCCTCAAGAATACCATCGCGGGCGACCAATCTGCCTGCAGCAGTTGTGGCACCACCAGATAAGAAACTAGAATGTTGAAAAACACCTTTCTTCTTCTGACCAATGTATAAGGTTCTAGTGGTGCTAAGTACGAAAATCGTCTTGGATTCCTCTGTTGAACTGATCAGAGTCATGCTCTGTTTATACATTAGTCTCCCATCCTCCACTATCACCTCGTAGGCCTCTCTCTCCATCTGCAAGTTGTCGAAGACAAACAAATGTTAATGAGTTAGAAGAAGGCAGGTGAAGCCAAAACAAAACAAAAAAAACTCACAGGTCCGAGATATTTAATGCACTGTTTTTGTAGAACACTTCTTGGGTGGTGTTCAAGATTGATGTCTTTTCCATCGCCAACGTCCAACCTTTTAGTTTCAAGTAGAGGTAGGAAACATAGTTTAGAAGACATCCATAACAATAAAAAAGAGATATAGGACTGACCAGTAGAAGAATGGTTGTGCACTCATGCTTGCTGACCAGACATCGTAATAGAAGTGCAAGTTGTGTCCATAACGATGGCGTGGGTCAATCTGTAAACGCAGAAAAGATACAACTTAGATTAATTCCACAAAACGTTGAAGATTTGTTTCATGTCCAGAGCTATTTATAGAGACTTACAGCTTCAAGCCAGTGTTGAAGAGCTAACTTTTGAGCTTTTTCATCTTTTGACAAGCCTTTTCCAACCTAAAATGTCAAACCAAAGTAAGATTCCTATCCGTTTCGTTGTAACAAGAGAAATGGTCTTAACCAAGGGGCGTCCCTCAGATGTTGAATACTATAAACAATGCAGTAAGAGTTTAACAAAATTACTTTTTAAAAATGTGGAAGCTCTTTTCTATGTAAACTTTTATAAAAATTTGGAAGTCGTATGCCAATGTTACATTTCGCTATGCTTAGAAACGCTTCGCAAAAAAAAGCCTTTGTGGAAATGATATCAGACCTTAGCAGCTCGTGTTCTAGCTCGTACCCACTTGGAAACAGCAGTTTCATGTTTCTCCTCTTCGAAGAAGGAAACAGAACTCAATTTCAGAGCTGCAGCATCCAGAGTCTTCCACCTATTAAAACATTCGAAGATTAAAAAATGGATTAGTGTCACCAGCTTGAAACACATTATTAGCAAAGACGAAAGAAGATCATCAAATCACTCACCATAGCTCTTCAACCACAACCGCGCAATCCGCTAGGTTTCTTCTTGTCCGGTAACTCTTGTACACCTTCTGTAGCGTAGTTGCAGCTGCATCAAGCTCGGCGAGCGGTCTTGGGGAGAAGAACACAAAAGGCTCAGGGGGAGTAATCTTTGCCGGTTTCATTATCTGGATTCTCTCGCAGGTTCGTCCGTTCAAACTGTTGCGTTTAGGCTTTTTGGCGTCGACAATCTGATCATCTGCAGGCTCAGTCTTGACTTCTGTTGGAATCTCCCAGCTGTTGAAGCTCAAAGACCTCTCCATACCGGCCTTAGGAGAGTTTTCAGACGCCTCACTCTTGAAGCTGTTGGTTCTTGATGTCAAGCCGAAGGATCTGGTCTCAAAAAAACTTGTAACAGGGTTCTGGAAAGGAGACGGGACTGGGACGCCAACACGTTTCAGGTTCGATCCACCTGCTGCGCGAAACTAAGTCATAATTATCCTGGTCACCTTACACGGATATGGGCTCATGCTTTAGGGCCCATTTGAATACCCGGAGAGAGGGTCTATCCGTGGGCTGCACCTCCCCTTGGGGATTAGTCTGGGCCTCTCCATGGGCCTGGGATACCCCCAGGTTAATCAAAAAAAAAAACAGGGTTCTGGAAACTGAAGAGTTGGTTTGTCAAAACATCTTTACAAGCAGACACGAGAAGTGAAAGAGAAAGTCCCATCTCCTGCACGCACGCACACACACACACGCATCAAATCAGATCAATATCCAACGTTGACAAACGAATCTTTCTCTAAAGTAATCCAACCAACAACTGTCATTAATATATTACTAATTTTTAGTATTTTTTACTGATATCATCACCAACCCAAATTATTGGTGCCGACGATAGAGATAAAATCATCTTATTTAGACATCCCAACAAACATACTAAGAAAATCCAAACACTATGGATCTTCCTGTCTCAGAAAAAAAAAACTATAAATCTTTTAATCTTTCAGAAGATAATTTAATAATCAGAATATCTAACGTACCTCAAGAATTGCAGATATACAGCAAGAACAAGAAAACTCGTTACCAAAGCCTAAAAAAAGTTTATTCTATTTTTTTTTCTCTGTCTCTGTCTTCTACTCTAGAGAAAACAAAACGAATACGACTTCCAAGTTGATGAGTAAATAGCTCTATATATACACAGTTGGATATGCGTAGTAGTGTGTGTGTGTGTAGTTGCCGAGTAATAAATGGGTTAGAAAAGACTAAAAGAAGTCTTCGTTTTACAAATTGTTGAGTATGAGAAAAAGCTTATAGTGAAGATTCAAAGATGGTGTGTCTGAAATAAAATATTAGTTTTAAAATCATATTATAGAGACAAAGAATTACTTTTGTTTTATTTAGGCCATTGTATTGTTACTTTTTCTTAACCAAATAACAAAAACATGATAGAAACACAGAGTAGAGGCCACACAGGGGGAACCCACAGGGGAGGCAGGGTAATTCAATGGTAGCTTCGCCGAATTTATTATTTAGAAAAAGACAATTTATTAGTCTACAGTTTACTTTTTTTTTCTGGATTTAGTAGTTTCTACTTTCTATCAAATCTATCTGAATTGGCATTATAAAATTTATATCATTGCAGAATCTATGCATGATAATGTTTGGATTACCTTTAGGCTTTGGCCTTTGGGAGTTGAGTAAACATAAAATTTATATCCTTATATAAAATGAAAATATATTCTCTTCTCTTTATATATTAGCGTTTCTACACATCTTACATTTCCAACTTTGTTCATGATTTAATAACTAGGTGTTTTTCTTCAGCTTGTACAACAAAAATAAATAAATTATTTAAAACTAAAATTTTGTTAATATTTTAGTTTTTATTATTTTATGCAAATATTAAATATAAATATTGATCTACTTAAACATAAAAAAATCAAATAATTTTATTTTATTTTAAATTATATTTGAGAAAATATGTTTATATTTAAATTATAATCTTATAAAGATTTTTTTTTTTGGTTACAATATATGAAATCAATTTTTATAAAATAAAAATGATATAAATTGCATAATTAGCAACAAATAAAACTAAACATAATTTAAAAAAGTTGAAGATATTCAAAAGAAACAAAGGGTATTATGATTAAAAATTTATAATCTTTTAAAAAGATTGTATAAATTGAAAAATCTTAGTTATCAATAAAATTGTATGATTATAAAAATAGAATTAAATAATATCTCAAATTTTTAATTATTTTATATTTATATTATTATATTTAATATTTTAATAAATTTATTTTGAATGATGATGTATGTCTCTATGAGTTATTACCATTTATAATTTTTTTTATCAAAAACAGAAATAAAAATTAATGTAATTATCCATGTTACATTTACTCATAAGTCATGTCATCGTTTCTAATACTATGTCACATTTTTTTAGTGAAAATGATTGTAACGAAGACATGTGACAAATTATAAAATATATAGATATCAAAAGGAAAAATGGTATACCTAAAAACTTTATATTTTTTTTATAAAGATGTATAAAATTTTAAAATTTTTGTTTTGTAAAAAATGTATAATTATAAAAATAAACTCAAATAACATTTTAAAAATTGTTAAATATTTCTCTTTCTATTATTATGTTATTGAATATCATATTTGAATATATATTTTAACTATTATGTATGAGTTATTAGCATATTTTAAAAAGTTTATCAAAAATATAAATCAACATTAAATATAATTATCCATATTATTTTTAGTCATAAGTTATATCATCATTTCTAGTATATCCAGTATTTTTTTTATTAAAGAGATTGTAAAAACTAAAAGGTATATATGTCAAATCACTTTCTAAATAATTTCTAAATAATGTTTAAGAGATTGAGTTTTTTTTTGGGTTGGCCTTTACTGGTTTCATATACGATGTTATACCGTCACCACCATCATACAATTCCTACTACATTGACTGTAAATTCAGCTTTCTAACGCTTCAGATCAATATTAAGCTCTGATATCAATTATTGTCATCCCAGCTCTGAAACCAATTATTAAGCTTTTTCAAACTTATGTCTAATTCTCTAAAGTCCAGTTAGTATGATATTATCTTTTTTTGGACTTAATAGTCAAAACCCGTATAAATTTGATTTTGGAATCATTCCCAAAAGATTTTGTACTAATGACAATTGAATGTTCAGACCATGACCTCTTACTCACATCTTGAAACACAACGCTCATAATTCATATTGATAAATCCATCATCTAGTCCGACTACGCGTCCTTTAAACCAAATTACTCATATCAGTTGCAAAGCTTTGTGTCCAGAAGGCCAAGTGCTCGTAAGGCCATCCACTGCTATGAAGCAATGCTCGCATATCATTGCAGTATGAACCCAAACCACAAGTCCATTCAGACCATCCGATCATATAGGCTGTGTGTCTAATAAATCAAAAGAGTCTGATCTCTCATAGTGTCTTATGTTTTTGTAATAAAACAGCTCCTATCCCACCAAAGTGGTTCAGGCTACCACAGTTAAGATGACTTCAAGAAGTGATGTTTTGCTCCCTAAACCACAAGTAAACTTGTTTAAAGCAAGACACCGATTTTGTCCTTTTTTGTTTTTGTTTTTGTTTTTATTACCAGAGTGGGCTGGGTCGCGTGTTGTTTGTTAATTGGAAAATGTTGAAAATATAGGGGGCAAAATACAATAACTGAAATATTGAAAGGAAAAAAAAGTGTTTCCGTTTCTCGTTGTGCATCTCTCTCCGTCTTCTCGCTATCGCATCTTTTCTACTCCATCTCCGTGCGGCGTCGGAGATTACCAAGGACAGCTCTGACCTCGAATCTGTAATAACCATTCAGGTCCGTTCATCGCTAACTATAGTTCCGTAACTTTACAGTTCGATTGGATTCTCCAAGTTGCCTGCTTTTAGATTTCTCACTCTTAGCAAAAACATTCTTGAGAGTATTATCTAGTTTAAGATTATTTTTTTCTGGTTTTATGAAGATACAGTGTGTGATAATGTCTTCTGGTACTAAGAATATTGAGCAGCAAAACCTAGTCGAAAAGCTTCAGATTTATCCGACGTCTAAAGCTGGTGTTTCCCCCTTTTGGCGAGGTTCTTAAAGCTTAACTCTTTTAGCTGATTTGTTGTTCCTTGTACTAAAACTGTTTCTTTGTCTCTCAGACAAGTATGAAAGAGATGCTAAAAAGTATTGGGATATATTTTACAAGCATCATGGAGATAGAGTAAGCCCTTTCATTTTCTTATAGTTCAATTCACATGTAACTGTGCTAAATAGCTAGTATTGTATTGTATAAGACTACAACATTGGTGGCTGAAGATTAAAATGACCTTTCAAATCTTTGATGATCTATGTTTTAAATACATGTTTGAAATCCCTTTACTTGATGATCTATGTTTGTATGTCTTGAGCGGATCTTATGTAAAGTTTCTGCAATTGGTGCTTTGTGAAAAGTGAGTGTGAGATCACTGTCGTTTACATGACATTCTCTTGTTCTTTATCAGTTTTTTAAAGACAGGCACTATTTGGACAAGGAATGGAATAGCTATTTTTCTGTGAGTAGTAAAAAACCAATTCTTCTAGTATCTGCTCCTTTACCTATTCGATTTCAACCTGAGTTTTTATTATTATCTCTTACAGGCTAGTGGAGAAAAGATCGTTCTTGAGGTATCATTAAGCTGTTCCTAATCTAAGTAGCTTTTGTAGAATAGTATTCTGAGCAATTTTAGTCTTGATTTTCAGGTTGGCTGTGGAGCTGGAAACACCATCTTTCCGCTGATTGCGACATATCCACACATATTCGTTTATGCATGTGATTTTTCACCGCGCGCTGTTGACTTGGTCAAGGTCGGTCTTCATTCTTCGTTTTATGTTTTGCTTTTCTTTCATTGATTTCTCTTTGCTAGTGAGGTCAATTATTCAGCTCTATTATGTAAGCTTTTAAACGTATTAAATGGTTTACGGTTTGACGTATGCTTCACAGTTGTCTGTTTACTGCATCTGTTGAAGTTGATCAGAGTGTGCTAAATAACTTGTTGTGACATTCAGGCTCATGAAGAATACACAGAGACACGCGTGTGTGCATTTGCTTGCGACTTGACCGGGGATGACCTTGACAAGCATATTTCTCCATCTTCAGTTGACATTGTGACCATGGTATTTTCAAACAAAGAAATATATTAGTGTTAGTGCTAGCTAGATGTTTATATTCTATATAGATATCTTAGTTGATCGACTATCTTTAGCTCTCTTGGGTTTTGTTTCTTTGAGTATATCATGTTTGAGCCTTTTCCTTTCTCATCATGAACTTTTACATCTCATTTGCTGAGCAGATATTTGTTTTATCTGCGGTATCTCCAGAGAAGATGCCCTTCGTATTGCAGAACATTAAGAGAGTACTTAAGGTATCTATTAAATTGTTCTAATCCCCAGAGAAGATACCCTTCCTTTACTATCTTATTGTTCTTTTGTTTTCAGCCAAATGGGTGTATACTCTTCCGTGACTATGCTGTTGGTGATCTTGCTCAGGTTTGATCCCTTTTAGTTATTCCAAATTTGATTATTGTTTTTTTCCCATCGTTGTAAAATTGAAATTCAGCAAAACACTGATCAATATGTATAAACATTGGAACTTTAAGATTATTATTTTTTATTTGGTAATACATTTTCATGTTTACAAGAGAATATAAAATTTGTAGTCTGGCTTGCCTTTTGGGAAGAACAATCAGTTTTTATATGTTTCAGTATATGTTTAACAGGAAAGGTTTTCTGGGAAGGATCAGAAGATTAGCGACAACTTTTATGTCAGAGGCGATGGCACTGTAAGTTCTTGCTTTTCTTATTCTCATTGAACTTTGAAGTGTGCATTATTTTTTTGGCAGAACTGTGATGATTTTTACCTTTCTATGCAGCGTGCATTCTATTTCTCTAATGAATTCTTAGAAAATTTGTTTGCGGAACAAGGTTTTGAAGTTGAAGAGATTGGTGTTTGCTGCAAACAAGTTGAGAATCGTTCGCGAGAACTGGTCATGAATCGTCGCTGGGTCCAAGCTACTTTCCGTCTATCAAACGGCACTAAAAACCCTTCTGATACTGCCAAATTGGACCAATCTGAGGAGCAAGAAAGAAAAGAGATTGTTGATAGTACCGACATTGACATATCCGATGGTCTTGCAGTGGAAATGTTCGGAGCCTCCCCATCTAGTCATGAGGTAAGAGACTAAAGTAATCTCATTGTTTTCACATATTTTGTCCAAAGCTTGTAAAGTTCATCTCTCTGTTTTTTTCTTTTCTATACTATTTGTTTTCATAGATGAGCGAGTTTAAGCTAAGGGATTCTGCTTTCAAAATCAAACTCTTGTCCAAAGAATATCAACATACTTGCAAATCGACGGGGTTGATGCTATGGGAGTCTGCTAGGTTTATGGCTTCTGTTCTTGACAGGAACCCAAACATTGTTTCTGGAAAACGGGTGTTGGAATTGGGTTGTGGCTGCACAGGAATTTGCTCTATGGTAGCTGCCAGATCAGCTAACCTTGTAGTAGCTACCGATGCAGACACAAAGGCACTTACACTATTAACGGAGAACATCACAATGAATCTCGAATCTTCTTTACTTGGAAAACTGAAAACAGGTGTACTTGAATGGGGAAACAAAGAGCATATAGAAGGCATTAAACGTTTAGCTTGTGGAGGATTTGAAGTTATCATTGGGACAGATGTTACCTATGTAGCTGAAGCCATTATACCTTTGTTTGAAACTGCAAAAGAGTTGATCTTGCAGAAAGTGGGAGACTTGGAGGTTCAGGAGAAGCCAGCATTGATTCTATGCCATGTTTTCAGAAGGGTTGATGAACCTTCTCTCTTGTCAGCTGCATCTAAGTTTGGGTTCAAGCTTGTAGACAGATGGGCTATGAATTCGAGGGAATCTCCTATTGGGAACATTGTTGACCGTTGGTTTTATGAAAATGATTTGGTTGCGGAGATCCCGAGTTCAGCTTTGCATATTCTCTACTTTCAGATGGAGTAACCTTGGAGATTTGATAAGCAAGTTCTCGCAGAATCTCAATCAATGAGTTTTCTATTTAGTTTTTATTAATCAGTGGATTGCGTTGGCGGATCTTGCTTTGTTATCTTGCAAGAATCTGGCCTATTTTAAGAGTGAGGATTACAACTGCTCAAAGAGAAGGTGCCAGTATAATTACAAGGAATACTTATATTGCACTGAATTTTTTGAAGAATTTTGTTTTGACATATAACTTCCATTTTAGAAATATCAAGCATGATGTTGATACATGGGATGTATCCAGTGTGCTCCAAGGGAAAGAGGCTCTAAGCAATACTTAAGCCATGTCAAATCATTTGCATATGTAGGGCAAATTTTAAAAAATGACCCAAAAAGTTATTTTGATAAAGAACACAAAAGAAAATGACCAAAAACATTAAGGAGGTACATTTAGGGGTATAGAGCAAGGCTGTATGCTTTATAGTGATAAAAACGAACTCAAAGATCACCTATTTTTTTGCATGTCCCTACTCTTTCACGGTCTAGATGAACAATGCAAGAAAGTTATTAGGAACAGCCATCACACTTCACTAGAATGGTACAGTCACCACACTACTGCAACCTACTCAGTGTCGTATGGACTCAGTGCTTAGGCTAATGGTTATTTCAGACTGTACTCTATGCTGTTTGGAAAGAAATGAATTCAAGACGCCATGGAAGAGTATGGGCCATCCATTGGAAGGGTTGCTCAGAAGATGATTTGAACTTACTTAAGAATCTTTTAGGAGTCTCGATCATTCATTTGTTCCTTATCAGGCTAGTTTATAAATCCATCTCCTTGTAAATGAGCCAATTTTTACCAATACATTTGATATTCAATAAAGAAAACATAAAAATACTCCTGTTAAAAAGTTTTAACTAACTGTATATTCTAGAACCATTGTCTCAACGTGAGATTCTCAAAGAAGCACCTCGATAATGGTTCTAGAAGTTCTGTACTACCTTTACTTGTTTGGGATTTGTTCAATTACATTGTGATTACATTTGTTTCTTGAAAACTATTTATGATGTGTTTCTCTGAATGTTACGATATTGTTAGCTGAGCGGATAACACATAGAAGGCTCACAAGAATGGAAGAGCCGACGTTTCAAAGTTCACACAACAAGAGAAATTGCACACACAATGTCTTACAAGAAAATTCATGACCCTTGATTTGCCCTTTACAAACTTTTGAGGAAAGATTTGTAACTCTGCTTGAATTCATATTAAGTTGACTTCATCTTTTCTCGCATCTTATATTGCAGGGTTGCAGGAGCACAATCTAGTGGTGTTTCTCCTGGTGATAGGTAACAAGTTATATATAGAAAAACGAGCAATTTGTTCCCATGTGGAAGGAAAGTTTCCACTAATTATCACAAGAAAAATGAATCCTAAAATGTGTGTCACATGAGAAGTACCTTGTGCATTTTTGTACTCAAGGCTAGCTCCATGTTCCATTAACATCAACGCAATATCAGTTTGGTTGAATAGAACCGCCTGTGGAAGCAAAGCATTATGTAATTACCACGCAAACCGATGCACACAAGTGGCAAAGAGGAGCAGGAAGATTACCAGATGAAGCACTGACATTCCCTGCTTGTCATGGTAATTTGGATCCACCCCCTGAATTTTTTTTAAAGTTTCAGTCTCTCTGTATTTGTGAGTTGTGTCAATCGCATCAAGTTATCACACAGTTGGAAAATGAGTACCTCATTCAGAAGCTTTTTCACACCAGCAGTGTCACCATTCTTAATTGCTTCTCTTAATCCCTTTTTTTACAACCAAATTAGATGAGATGGAAAATATGATCATCTCATGAAAATAAGATGTAAATAGTTACCTCCCCATTGACTTCATAGTCTTTTTGGGGCTTGTCTGGTCTGCAAATTACATATCAAAATTACTAGAAAGATATAGAAAAAATCAGTTTAACAGCAACCCATGTTGATTCTTCCTTGCACTAATCAAGTAAAATCTAAAGGCAAAAATGTCACCTAGCATTAGTGCTGGAAGTGGAACCTTTACTTTTAGCTAAAGTGTCAGACTTTGGTTTGGGATCTAACTGAGACAGAGCCATAGGAGCCCGTGTAGCCTGTTTCCAAAAAGGGAGGAACATATTAGATAAGAAGAGTAAGCCAAGAAGAGAGAACAACACTCCTTTACACAAAGATACATAAGCCCAACTCCAATGCATTTGAAATTTCTATTACCTGTGGGTTTGAGGTTTTGGGTGGAGCAACACAGATGCAAAGAGGCATACCACACTTGCATTCCATTGTTCCACTTATCTCCAGGGCCCACTCTCTGTTAAGAATGCATTCAAATGAGTTTTGCCTGTGTGGAATCATGTTTGCTCTTACCAAGTAGATTTATCATAGCATGAGAAAATGTGCATACTTGATACAACACTCCTATTCATGGTATTACTTAAATTAATCATCGAATTTTTACATAATTTTCTTACTTTCCTCTCCCAAAATCAAGATTACATACTTCATTTTAATCAAAACAAATCTGATATTAAAATGAAATACAGAGTCGCAAGAGTTAAGCTCATTCCAAAGGGACAATTGAACAATACAATCGGAGGATATTGGATTGGCGAACCTGATGGTTGAGGGAAGCTGAGACAGAGAGGACACACACGATTCGATCTAGAGAAGTCAAGCAACGGAAATAAAAGAACACAAACTACATTTTCTTTCCCTTTAATCTTTTTGGTTATTATATTCCGGCCCCATATGTTTACAATACTTACGAAATAAAGACAAGTTTTTGTCATTACTAGCAGTTGTTTGACATTTTGCAACGATTATACAAAACTCTATAAATCATTTTAAACTTTTAATATCTAAGAATTTGTTACATGTAGAATTTACAGTTGCAGGCTGTTGCAAGCTCGTAAAAAATATTTTTTTTCAAAAAATATAGTAATATAAAAATAAAATATTCAATTAAATTTAAATTTAAATAATCAAAATACCAAATTATATATATACATATTATTTTAATTTCTATTATAAAACTTTAAACAAAATTATTTTCTATAATATTTAAGAAAATAATACTATAGTTATATAAATATAGTTTTTATATTAATTATAAGAATATGATTTTTAATATTTTATAATTATATAAAATATAAATATTGTTAATTTATTATTTAACCACTGGTGCAGTTGATAGTTAACTATTACGCTTAAAACGGCAACCGCCCGCATCCGCAACCACCCACATCCGCAAACGCCCGCAATGCAACCGATGCGATTACACCAGTTATGCTCTTACTACATTATGCTCCATTTAAGAGTGGACGTCTAGGTTTACATTCGAGTTCGGTTTGGATTTAGTTCGTTTGATTTGTTTGTGTTTTAAGAAAATTTTAATTAAATTCAACATAAATTTATTTGGTTTGATTTATATGTAATATAAATTTGATTCGGTTTGATTTTCATTCGGTTTAATTTGATTTAATTTGTGTTGTTCAGTTCAACCGCGTTAGTTTTAGTTATGTTCAAATTCTGTTACAAAAATATAATTTATAAAAAAATAAAATAAAACTCAATTTGACACTAAATTATGGTTCCTTATTAATTAAAGTCACATATCATAATAAAATGAAAATGTAATCTAATAATTTTATTATTATCTTCAAACCTAATATGAATATCATATGTAATTTTCAATTTTGACAATAATTTATGAGATTTATATTCTTTTATATTATTGTTAATTGTGGTTTTTTATTCTTTAAAAGATAAAATGTATAAAATTATATTTAATTTTTTAGTTTAGATTATTAAATAAACATTTCAATTTAAAATCGAACCAAACCAAACTATTTTGATTGATAAAAGCTTTAATCAAATGGTTGTAATATGTACTTTGGTTTGGTTTGGACTGGTTTGGATTTGGTTGAGTCTGTTCGATTTGATTTTTTTTCCATCCCTAAAATTTATACTCAGCAGTTATAGCAGTAATGTATAAATTTTGACACATATCATAAATAAATATATAAATAAAATTTCTCTCTTTTTTTGCTAGGCAATTCTAGAATTTTTCTTACAAAGAACAATCCTCTGATCGTTTCAATCCAAATCAAAGATATTCAACATGTAATCATCAAACCAATAAACTAACGAAATCAATCAGAATCTTTACCAACAAACGGATTCTACACACGAGATAGGATTGTTTTATTGACTGAATGTGAATTATACTTGCTATGTGTTTCTGTAACACTCGTAAACTATTTTTGTTCTAAAATTTTATTAACATCTATTTTTTAGTTATATATTATATTATAATATTTATGTCTCCACTAAGAAAACTTTTGGCTCCACCACTGATTGTAAAATCATTGTATATCGTCAATATAGCAAGAATTTAGTGGTAGATTTAAGAAAACCTCGTGTTGCCAAAACTAGAATTTCGCGATTAATTATGGAGATATGACAATCAACATAAGAATACTAGGTTTTATTGATTATAGAAGAATATTATCAACAAGTGTGAAGTATCTTTTGAGAATTGTTCATACTTGGTAGTTCTTTTACAAAAGAATTAGGTTTTTGGAAGTATTTTCGATGATCGTTTTATCTTGTGATGCCTCCTTTATTTATAAATGTTTTAGGTTGACTTTTTCTTTCTTCTAGGTTTTTTTCTTTTTTTTTTTGTCAATTTCCTTTTTTTTCTTGTCAGAGTTCCCATTTTAAGTGGGTCAGTCTTAATTTATACGAACTTTATGGAAGATGTTAAATCCATCTCCATCAAAGCTTCAAATGTATCAACTGCAACTAGTGTTTGGCTCGCTGGTGTCTTGGACCTGATAAAGTCGAGAAGAATAAAGTATCATAAGCTTCTTCTTTCTAAAAGGTCTAGCATCAGCTCTTTTCTTTGATGGCCAGGAAAATGTAGTTGTCTGGATTCAAAACTAATCATAACACCACATTACTAGATTATAACATTAAAAGGATCTATAAATTCCTTCATGGGTAGCTAATCATCTAATGTTGGAGTTAAATTATTGTTTTAACAAAAGTTCGAAGAAATCACATTAATGTTAAGAGGGTTGTATAATTTTCAAAGTTTACTGAGGCCGAATGTAACACAAACAAAAATTGAACATGAATTGGACTTGAACCATCCGTGTTTTTATAGAAGTCTTAGATACGAATGACCATCAAACAACACCTATCATCCAACAACAAGGAAGAGATCCCAACCAAACTGTGTCTCCTTTGGTTGGAATAACTAGAGATGATTTAATTAAGAAGAAATAATAATTTTTTTTAAATAAAAATGATCAGAGAGCCACAGGGTAACGGTTAATGCAACCGACCCAAGGATTGTTCCTTGCCGGCTTCTTCACCTTCCTCATTGCCTTCCAAACCACACTGTTACACTTAAAACCTGACCCAAAAGCAATCTGCCAAACCCTATCGCCTCTACGGACACTTTCCTTGGCCTCCATGTAAGCAAGCTCGTACCATATTCCACTGCTAGAAGTGTTTCCAAACCTGTGTAATGTCATCTTAGAAGCCTCCATGTTCTCATCACTCAAGCCTAGATTCTTCTGAAGCTCCTCAAGAACTGTTTTGCTTGCCGCGTGGAAGCAGAAATGCTCGAAGGCCAGCTTGTAGTCCGGGATGTATGGCTTGGATAGATCAGAGGAGGAGGAGGACGACTTGGCTCCGTTCATTTTGGCAGTTGCCGAGGAGGAGGAGGAGGTGGTAGTTTTTGCGGCGGGTAAGAAAGTTCTACGGAGCAAAGTGGCAAAGAAAAGAAGCTGCTCGGAGAAAGGAAGGACGAGAGGGCCTAAGGTAGTGATGTTGGTCTTGAGAGCTTCACCTCCAACTTCCATTAGGTCTCTGCTTATTTTTAATCCCTTGAATCCTTGTTCATCTTCTTCCTGGTACACACTCCTGATCATACCATACACAATTTACTACGTTATAATCATTTAAAAAAAAACTAGCAAAAAAAGTATAACCAAGATTGCTTGAGAACCTCCTAATATTCAAAATAATAATAAAAAAAATTCAGGTTACAAAAATAAAAGAACCTGAAGCTACGGTCGTCGGCAGCCTTGTGGGTCCGGACAATGTGCTCAAGGCGGTACTTAGCATGGCGGAAGTCACGGCGGCGGTTAGAGAGCATAACGGCGGAGCAACCCATCCTAAAGAAGCAATTAGGTATAACCATTGACTTGTCACGTCCCACGTACCAATTATAACCAACCATCTCGGTACTCACAACCACGGCATAACTATTCGGGTTAGACTGAAGCATGTCACGAGCAAGATCAATGGCTATGATCCCTGCTGAGCAACCCATCCCTCCGAGGTTGTAGCTAAGTATGTTCCCTCTCATCTTGTAGTGGTTAATCACCATTGCAGATAGTGACGGTGTCGGGTTAAAGATACTGCAGTTCACGACAAGGACACCTACGTCTTTCGGTTTGACACGTGTCTTCTCGAAAAGTTCGTCAAGTGCGCCGAATATCATCATCGAGGCTTCGTCACGACCTTCTTTCATCGTTGTTATGTTTTCAGACGAAGAGATTGATCTTGGGACGTACGTCTCGTCGCCTATGCCTGAGGCTTGAAGGATCCTCTTCTTGAATCCGAGGATCTCTTCGTCGAACTTCCCTGATTTTCTAGCTAGATCTATGAACTCTTCTCTTGTCACCTGAACCAAATACCAAATGGAATCAAGTTTGGAAAAATTAACATATTAACATTTTACCCAAAAAGTTTAACAAACAAAATAATGTAAACCGGAGATAACCGAAACTGAAATTGATCCTCATTTAATTATTAGTCCGGTTCCTATCGATCACCTTCGTATTTGGTTTAGCAGAAACCGAATAAATATTTACATGCCAAACCGGTTTTTATTTGGTATTTCCCATGTATGTTTTCTCAATATTCCACTAAATTTTCTCAAAAAAATCTGCTATAACTATATGGTTTTAGAGTAAACCTAACCAAGATTGATAAGCTTCGAAAATAATTTGGCTCGGTTCGACATTTTGGGTGTCTCAGAGCATCCCTCTAACTAAGCCGGTTATAACCTGAACTGATGGTTTGGTTCAGATTCATTATATCACCAGTCCGGTTCGTATTGAACTAATCGATTATATGGTTGTAATTTCGAAAATAAATTAAAAGTAAAACCGGTTACCATAATATATCAAAGTAAACTCAATTTAATTAAGACTAGTTCCTCGAAGACAAGGTTTGATGTGTGAAGACGTACGTACCTTAAGTTCATCGGAAGGCTTGAAACAAGCGAAATCAATGAGATAAACGGATCGAGGACGAGACATGAAGTAGACACAAACGGTTAAGACAAAGACAAGGAAGAATCCGATGACGGTTGCGAGATCATAATCCCAAAGCTTCTTCCAAATCTCTTCTCTGCTTAAACTCCCCACTTCAGCACTAAACACAAGCACAAGAACCGGTATGGTCGCCAAGTAAACTGCATGGTTTATGAGGTAGTGATAACCAAGTTTCACGTACTTCAAGTTTACGGATTGTAGAAAATCCGGTAAACGTCTCCGGACTCTGACCGAGAACGTTGGCGAACCGGCGTTCGGACCGGATGGTTCGATCCCACGGTTAACAATCTCGGTAGAGAGTAGATCTTGTTCACTAGATCTACTCATTCTTTTTTTTTGTATGTGTGTAGAGATAGGTTATTGTGAGTGAGATGTAGAGGTTGATGAAAGGGTATATTTTTATAAGGAGTTGTGTTGGCAAAAAAAATGTAAATGTGAGTTTGTGTAGTTATATGAGAGTAATGGTAACATTTGTTGGGATTAGGTTTGGTGATAGGTAAGAGGTAGTTAATGTCGCCAACTACTTGTACTGGTCGTAGTTGGAGTGAGTTATGTCACTCCTATTAATTCCTCCGTTCATAGAAGGTGTAGTTTGGGATCTTATGTTTGCATTTATTACAATCTTGTATAGTTGCATGTGAAGGACTAAGCTAAGTGAGCACCTCTTTTTTGACAATTTGACAATTTTGATTAGAACATTTATGTTATATTGATTGTTTTTGCTGGGTGATTGTTTCGTGTCGCTGTAGGAACCAAAATAATACTCTTTCCCTTTCGTATTAAATAGTATCATTTTAGAAAGAAAAAAACAATTGTTATAAAATAAGTGTCGTTTAGGATTTTTAATGTAGAAATTATTAATTTTATACTGTAATTTATTTTTCTATTGGTTGAAATATAAGTAGGTGTGCTTTTATATAGAAAATATATAAAATTAATTATTTTCTTAATCAGTATACAAAAGAAAATAAAGTGACACTTGTAATGAAACAGAGTGAATATTCTATGAAATAAGAAAAAAAATTAGTTAAACTGAAAATTTATGTCAAAAGCTAGGATGTACGTGGAAACAATATTTAGTGGTTAAGGTTTAAATATTTTATATCAAAATCTAGGATTTAAATTCCAAACAACATAATTTTTTATAAATTATAGGATGCAAAGATTATCATAGATTTTAGAATACTATAAACAAAACCATTTATTATTGTTTATGCTGCGGAGAGAACTTTATCGTAGAATCATTATTTATAGAGTTGTTCATCAGTTTTCTATATGTTAAAAATATTGAAGTTAAAAGTTATATAATCATATAATTTTCTTATTCATTGTTAAAAAAAAAACTAGGATATGTAACTTTTTTTGACAAGTTGTCAATTTAGCTTCGGGATAAATGTTGTTTTATTGTTTTTTTGGTTCTTATCTGTTCTTTTTAAGAAAAAAGACTTAAATTTTCTTTTTAACTTTTTTTTTGGGCAAATGGACGTCGTTCAATCACACAGAATAAATCAATCAATCCAACTTATGCGGATGATTAAGTTATGCACATCGATCGAACCCATATCAAAATCATCGGAAACATTGAATTGCTCGACGGATAGCTCTCGGTGATATTCCAAGAAGAGATCAATCGATCCCAAGTATGGAAAAAGCCGTTTTATTTTTTTGACAGTTGTTAAGTTGCTGTCTATATATAATGTAAGTACCACTAGCGTTTTGATAAGAAAGTAAATGCCACTAATGCCACTAATGCATGCGACAAAGCAAGAACAACACATGGCCATAATCAATTCTTTATGTGGGTGTGTTTTGTTATCTTTGGTTATCAAACCAAAATAAATGGTGAATATAGTTACGTCCACTGCAAATTAAATAAGAATGACACGTTCTTGTTTATCGTTTTTGAAATAGACTTTCAATCTTCCTATCATTTGGATGATCCGTGAAACATCGGATGACAAAAAAATATGATAAAACCCTCGAAAAAGTAAGTAGGACACAAAGAAAGGACACATCAGGTTAGAGATTTTCTAAACACAGTATGTAATAAAAAGTTTGTTAGTTTAAAGCTTTGAAGGAAGAAAGTACTAGTTGTCTTAATAGGTTGGTGAGACGTATGGGAAAATAGTTACGTTTACGAGAGATAGTTGAGGATGTTAATATGAAAAATTGAGAATAGTAGCTAGCTTATGGCTGTCTTCTTAAATGAGTCAAATGGCTGATCCATTTTACGGGAAGTGGTTGAAGCAACTCTTTATCATTATTGCACTTTTTTTCTTTTCTTCTCTACAATTTTATAGTTTTAAAAAGGAATTAAATTTTAGATAGGTTCGATGTTTTCAGAGTTTTAAGACTATGACTTCCGTAGGCTAGAAGAGATATGCCCAGATACACTTGACGCAATCAATCCAAAGTGTAGAAAAATAAGGTGGAAACTCGTGCAAGCTTGAGTTTGTTGATTATTTTTCAGTTCAATATTGAGAAAGATGGCGTAGGATTGTGGGATCTACTAGGGATAGGGATGGGCACTTTGGTTTAATTATGGGTTCAGTTCGGTTCGGTTTAGTTTATTCTAATATAAATTTTTTAATTAAATTCAATCCAATTGTGTATGGATTGGTTTGTGTTTGGTTCGCTCGGTTAATTTAGTTTGATTTGCGTTCAATTAGGCTACTATTCGGTTTGGTTAGTATTTGGTTCAGTTTAATTTAGTTTTATTTGTATTTGTTCAGTTGGACTGAACTGATTCTTTAGTTTTATTTTAGTTCATTTACAAAAATATAATTTATAAAAACATAATAAATCATCATTTGATACTAAATTTTTTTTTTCATATTTAAACATAAAATAAAACATCACAAAAAAATGTAGAAATAGAGCCCAATAATTGAATATTATTATCTTCAAATGAATAGCATAAATAATTTTTTATTTTAATTTTAATGTGTGAGATTCATATTTTTTTAATTTAATATTTATTTTATTCGTATAAAAGTAAAATGTACTAAATTATGTTTAGTTATTTAGGTTAAATTATTAAATTAAATTTGATATTATTAATATATTTAATTAATCTACTTAAAAACTCTTTTGTTTTTTTGGTTTGATTTGGTTTAAAACCAAGCAAATTCAAACCATTTAGATTGGTAACAAGTTACACCAAATGATTTAGACATATGTTTGAGTTTCGTTTGGATCGATTTGAGTTTAATTGGGTTTATCTGGTTTGGTTCAGTTCAATTTACTTTTTTCTGCCACCCCTAGGATCTACACTTTTCATCTGAAATTATATTAAAATAGTTGAAAAGACACAAATTTGATACAAAGACCTATATCAAAATCCAGTGTCGGCCTTCATAATATGAAGACCGAAAGCAATTTAAAAAATTAAGGTTTGGCAATCAATAAAATATTTTAAAAGTATTTGTTAAAGAAAATGGAGATGCAAAGTAGTTTGCATCCAGTTGTTAACTTTTCTTTCATACTTTAATGAGAAGTATACATAAAACAATTTTAGTTATTATTTTACAAAATAGTGAACTTTAAGATAATTCTGATTATTCTACTAAGAACAGAATAGTTAAAACTCAAATTTAATCTTTCAAAAAAATTAAAAGTAATACAAGATGTTTCGTTTAATATGTGTTAGGTTAAAATAATAACAGTTCCTGTCAATATCATAGAAGGCAAGAAATCAAAATATTTTTTTATTGATTTAAATATAAAACTAGATTTTGATCTGCACGGTCGACCGTGAATGTTTTATAACTACTAATGTTTTAGGTTATAAAATCAAAAAATTAATATAATATAATGTTATATATTATCTCACTTTATAATAATGTTTATCTGGCTTATAATATTATTAGTATAAAATTTATATATTTTTTTATTTTTGTAATAGTTTATTTTAGAAAAATTTATTACATAACAATATTAATTGACATATTTTTTTTTTACTTCTAAATTTAAAATATAGTGGAAATTAAATTAAGTTGGACATACATAATAGAGTAGCAGATTTTTGGGATATTTTTAAAAGTATTTTACATAATTTTAATTTTTTGTTTATAACGTAAAAATGAATCAAATTTTTATTATTTTTATAAGAATTAAAATTTTGATTAACTAATTTTATAAAATATATTTTAAAAGATTCTAAAATATTTTAAAATATTTTTTTAGATTTTCATCAAAATATTTATTTGAATTTCAAATAAAAATTAAAAGATATTATAATTATGTAACGCAAAATTTAATAAAATTTCTAAGAATGGTCCAAATTAAAGAATCACAAATGAAAGAAATCATAATGTTTGTGTGGCTTATAATATTATTAGTATAAATTTATAATTTGATATTTTGTAACAATGTTTTTTAAAACATTATTATGTAATTTACATATTTTATGCTTTATTTTCAAATTTGAAATATATGTAGAAATTAAGTTAAGTTGAACATACCCAATAGAGAAGCAAATTTTTGGGATACAGTTAAAAGTATTTTACATAATTTTAAATTTTTGTTTATAAATAAAAAATGATTTAAATTTTTATTATTTTTATGATAATTAAATTTTTAATTAAATAATTTTCAAAAGTATATTTTAAAAGGATTCTAAAATATTTTCTTAGAATTTTCAGAAAATATTTATTTGTATTTCAAATAAAAATTAAAAAAATATTATAATTATGTTATGCAAAATTTAATAAACTTTCTAAGGATAGTCCAAATTAAAAAATTACACATGAAAGAAGTTATAATGTTTACGTGGCTTATAATATTATAAGTACAAAATTTATAAATTTGGTATTTTGTAACAACTTTTTTTCAAAAAACATTATTATGTTAAAAATATTAATTTACATATTTTTATTTCTAAATTTAAAATATATGTGAAAATTAAATTAAGTTGGACATACGTAATAGAGAAGCAAATTTTTCGGATATTGTTAAAAGTATTTTACAGATTTTAATTTTTCTTTTATAAATAAAAATGAATTATTTTTTTTAATTATTTTTATGATAATTAAAATGTTAATTAACTACTTTTCAAAAATATATTTTACAAAGATTTTAAAATATTTTTTTAGAATTTTCATCAAAATATTTATTTATCAAATAAAAATTAAAAGACCTGAAAATATATTATAATTATGTTATGCAAAATTTAATGAACTTCATAAAGATGGTCTAAATTAAAAAATCACACATGAAAGAAATCATGACTTCTATATTAATAGTATAAATTTGTAGTTCAAATAAAAATTAAAAGATATTAAATTATGTTATGCAAAATTTAATAAACTTTATAAAGATGG
>CAJHQQ010002391.1:0-65864 GCA_905132885.1 Moricandia moricandioides
ATTTGACATAATTAGTGGCAAGAGCTTAGAGAGAGGCAGACAAATTACGTTCATGTTACCTCTAAGGTTGTCCTTCTCATTTTCAATAGCTCATCAAACACTAATCCAAATGGTAAACCATGAACCTGGAGCATATTTTATTAGTCACTATCTGTGGACCACTAGCAAAACGAATTGGACATCATGTCCAAGATGATGTATATTGCTAGAGAGAAAAAGCTTAGAACGTTTTGAATCAGGTTCTCTAACTCAGATTGTGGCACAAGGAATCACAAACAAAGCAAATCTCCATGATCCTTAATATTTACAAAACACAATAAACAAAACAAAAGGGTCTATTCTCACTTTAACCACCGGAGATCAGTTGTAGAACAAGGCGAGACTTTACCGCCGAGCCCATCACCGTAACAACAAGAGTAATCTGATTCATGGTCACCCCAAAGACAACCATTATAAGCACTCTTAAAACTCGGACTCCTTATAACTCTCCTCCTCCGCATAACACAACCGTTTCTTCGCCGTACCAACCGGGTCTCCGCCGGTGGCGTACTCTGAAGTCCGTGCCTTAGCCTTAGCTGACTGCAGTCCGCACTCATGTAATTGGGCTGAACCATCGAAGAAGGTGAAGAACAGGGTATTCTCGACTAGCTGATCTTACACCAAAGGTTCTCGTGGCTCTGCATGATGGTGGAGTCGTTGGAATAAGATCTATGAAGTGTTGTGTGTCCTATGTTTGTATCGATCTCAAGAGTCTTTGTTGGATGCTTGTAGTGGAACTGGTGACTGTGTTGTCCCATTGCTTTGTAGCCATCCATGCGTCGAGCCATTTGGTTCTCTCTAGAAGCTCCCTATCGTTCGCCGGCTGATTGATTCCGATAAGGCGACCTCCGAATCTTTCATGTAAACACGACAAAAACAAAGAAACCTTAGTACGTGTTGTGTCGTAAAAATATACTAAAACTATGTATATTACTACTTCCGTTTCAATTTAGTTATCAACAAAATTTTCATCATATCAAATAAGTGTAGTTTTATAATTTTAATGAATATTTATTAACTTTATATATCATTCTATTTTTTTTATTTGATTGAAGTGGTTAGGCTAATAAAGGATCAATGGTGATTTTATTTTAAAATACCAATAAATGTAAATATTTTTCTTAGTCTGTAGTGTACCAAACTCAAAAGGACCAACTTAATATGAATAAAAGAATATAAAACAAATATATTATTATTAAATGAACAGGTTAGTGTAATTCTACACATTAACATGTATAAACTTACTTTTATTTCCTACAAAAAACTAAGTCACAGAAATTTGTGATACTAACACATAAAATTTAACACCAAAAACACGAATAAATTAGCACAAAATATTCAATTTAATTTTCATATTTTGTTTTAGTAGATTTTATACCACCGATTTTGAGTATCTTAACTGTGACAGATTATTAGTTTATGTTGTTGGTAAAAATGTCCATAAAATTTTTACTAGTCTTATTAAAGTGTGAAAGATTTAACTTTCTATAAAAAAAATCCAAAATATTCTATAAAATACTTCAATATTTAATATTTTATATACCTGATTAGAGAGAGCAAGTGCATGTGCTTTCTCTCGTTCAATAGCAATCTCTAGTCTCTTCTGCAATATCGATTGTGACTCTTCTTGGTTAGGAACAAATTCATTGGTGCATCGACTCATGTCCCTCGACTGCAAATCCATAAAATATAGCCTCAGCAACCAATAACAATTAAAGCTTTTTTCAGAAGAAAAAAAAAAGCAATTTTCTAATCACTAACCAGAGATCTACGGCTACGAATGTCTTGAAGATATGTTTTAGTGTCCCAAAAACCGTTGGATTCAGCAAACATTGAGTTACGTCTTGCTTCAATATCATAACAATTTGATGATGGTGATGATGATAAGACTCTTGAACGTTGTTGTTTGATGATGATTAAGCACTTGATCTTGAACTCGAACCAACGCCCTTGATGCGTCTTAAAGTGGTGTTTCGCTGGTTTCTACGTTATGACCTCTCACCAATGCTTGTAGCTTCACTATCCCTTTTAGTGCCCCAAATGCTCTCTTTGCCTTTTAAAATTACATGGAAAATTTAGACACTAACAAATAGTAACATCGGATTTTTTTTAAAAAAAAATCAAAATAAATTACACAATATTTTGATAAAAAAATAGTATTAATAACATAAATTTGTTTAAAATTCCAAATAAATTAATATACACAATGAATAAGACATGATTTTTGTTTACTTACGAGGTAGCCTCTGAAAGCTGTTTGAATAATAATAGCAGCCCAATGACGTCTTATAAAACCTGGAGTTGCCGTTAGCTTCACATCTCAACGGCTGGTTCGGTTAAAACCACTGCCGGTTTGACCTTCTCCTCGGTTACAGAGTCAGTGGTTTCGACTTTGGTCTTACGAATAAGCCATCCTTTCTTCTCCTTTTCTAATAAAGATCGAAAGGTTAAATCTCAAGACCCATGAATCTAAAACATTATAGTATTAGTAACAGAGAGATGAATCAAGACCTTATTATAATGAGTTTCTTTCTGGTTGAGTCTTCTTGTCCGAATCCTTAGCCGACGACCAGATCTTCTTCACGGCCGTGAACCACGACGTCCGCTTCTTCTTAGCCATCTTCTTAACTACTTTAAGTGACGTTGATGTTGCTCATGTATGTAACTAACTACTACACCACGGGACTGAGGAAGACTACATAAATGTAAATATATATACACGACAGAGACCATAAATGACTTTTTATTTATCTTGTCACAAATTGATTTTAATTAGTTACAAAATTAGAATAAAGTGATACAGTATTACTATATTAAATCTCACTCTCTATCATGTGCATGCTTTTTTTTATCACAGAAAGTAGAAAGTATATTAATTTTTTTTAAAAGTAGAAAAATATTAACAGCTGTTGATAATTCAATAATGATTATGATAAAACAAAAATAACTAAATTAAGAATGGAGTAAAATATTTTGTGATAGTGATTAATATAACAAACGAGTGGGCATCAGAAACGTTGCAGCTTTTATGGTTAAGTACACTTACACTTACATATATGTTACATGGGATTATTATATTACTTATAAACCATTAAATTGTAGTATATAGTAAATGAAGCTTTAAACGGTCCAAGGTGACCTTTTTTATGTAACCGAGTCCAAAGATGACATTGTAACTATTTTCAAGAAGAAGATAGCCACAGACTTTAATGCCTCGATGAACAAAGAATCCAAAGTTCCCAAATGATGCGAATGCGACCATATTAAAATCAAGGCGTGGCAAATAAAGGACGACAAGACCTCGAAGACTGCAAAACAATGGTTTTTTGCCAAAATACAATTTGAAACTGAGATTCTCTATTTTTTTGGGAGTATATATATGGCATCGAGAAAATGGGTTCGATGAGTGAGTTTGCTTGGACTAGTCAAACCGTCCTTGTCTGAAGATTTTGTGAGTGTAATGTTAGGCTCATATTTGATAAAGGTTTTGATAGAGCTCTCAATAAAAGATTTTACCATATAAAATTCTAATCCTTTTTTAATATGTGGTACAATGGCTTAATAATTCCTCTAATTAGAGGCAATGGCAGGGTCCGAACCATGTTTGGAGAGATGGTGTGACCTCTGACCCACTTGCTCCTCTCAACAAAAAGTTCCTAATTCTTCTGTTTGTAATCCCATTTTTTTGTTTACATTAAATATTTGATTTTTATGTTATTTAGGGCTGGCACTTTACCCGATACCCGAAGCCGCACCCAACCCGACTCCGAAAACCCGAACCAAATCCGAACCAAAGTAGCAAAATACCTGAAAGGATATTGAATAAGGAGAGATTGGATATCCGAACTCGAACGGGTAATATCCGAATCCGAAGATAACCGAACATATGTATAATTACCTTATATTTCTAGTTTACATCTCTCAATTTATTCAAATATCTATATATTGATGTTATACATATATTAAATCATATAATATATATATAATTACGAATAAAATAATTTGATACTCACTTCAAATGTATGCCAAGGCTTTTTGTTTTATGCATTAACAAAAATTATATCTAAACATTTAAAAATAATAACCAAATTAATGTGTTTTATTTTTAAAATGTTATCTCCAAATCTATTAATCCATTCAGTCTATTAAAAATAAAAAAATCAGTTAAGTGAAATTTATATTTTTATATACAAGAAACTTGAGAAATGAAATTTTTTTTTTCTTTCAAAATGTAAATATCCGAAAAACTCGACCCGAACTAAAAATACATGAACCCGACCCGAAGTACAAAAATACCCGAACGGGTTCTATACTGAAATACCCGAAAATCCGAAATACCCGATCCGAACCCGAACGGGTATCCGAACGCCTACCCCTATGCCTCAAAAGAATTTCTGTTTAGTGATAACATTGAAAGGCTTGGAAAGCCAATCAACACATACATAAAATAAAGCCAAGAAGAACATAGTTGAGTAGTTTAAGCTTAGTGGGGCTAAAACAATTAATATGATTAATATTAACCATTTTTAAAGATTATTCTTCTAATGAGGAATATTTTTTGTCGCTTCTTTAGGAGGAATTAGTATGAATAATATTTTCAAGAAGAGAACAGATACTAGACTTTAAGATGAGTCCATGTGAGTTAGTTGTCTATGAATTTGATAAGTGAACAATAAACGAGTTTAGCAATAGTTTTACCTATATTGATATTATTTATTCAATTATTACTGACATTTGTTTGATTAGTACGATTAGGGTACACCAATAATCTCAGGGTAATAAAGTCATTGAACATTGACCACATGTTGGGACGTCCTGAATGAGGCCTGAGCCAATAGTGCATTGTCCTACCCTCTGCACCTATCAATAATTGTTCTTGTTTTCTTCATAATTACTCCTTTCTAATTTAATACACTAACATCATTGTGTGTAAAACTTAGAGGTGGACAGCAAGCCAAGAACTCAATATTTTCGATATTTGGTATTTTGTTTGAATTATACGAATAGTAAAATTTGACTTGAAATTGATTTGTTATTTTCAGTTAGTTGATAATTATTAATAAGTTATTAGATAATCCGTTGGAATTCAAAGCTAAATATTTTATTATTTATAAAGAATATCTCATTGTTCTTCCTATGTTTGAGTCCATTCAGAAAACATAATAAATAAGAAAGAGAAAAACTCTATATTTATATAAATATAGTCTTTATCACTTATAATTAATTTACTTATAAAATAGAATATAAATGAGTATTTTATTATAATTTATGAAAATGTATATTTTTCATCAACAAAAACGAGTAACAAACCAAACAATGTCAAATAGTTATTTTTATTTCAATATTTGCATATTTTATATTGTACTTGCAAAAAAAAAATTATTTAAATTATTTGATACTTGATTTTGTCAAACCAATAGCGTGCTTTACAGATCAAATATAGACCAAGTAGCAAATATGAGGCAAGTAACAAGCAATAATACTCACCCCTAGTAAAACTTATGAGAGAGGCCTTGAATATCACTAATGGTGCATCATAAATGGTTTAACTGGGCTTAGGTTATGCTTATCTCTCCATCTCGCTGATTTTTTTTCTGGATAAGATCATCCAAATGAGACACATCTAGTTAATCGATAATCAAATTCAGAAACTGGCGTATCTTAGGAGATCAATGGAAGTGTCCAATGGAAGTGTTTGGGACTGTGTTTTCTTTTCGTTAAACGTTTAAAAAAAACAGAGTCAAGGATACTGAGACTTAATCTCGTTTTATAAACTTCAAAACTGCTTAACAAAGAAAGGAATAAAAGCTCTAAACAAACTACCACAATTGATCAAAGAAGAAACAAGTGCCGAAGGAAAGATTCAAAGTTTTTTTTTATCTAAAACTTCAAAAAGGAAGTTGAAACTAGAATTTAGAAACACACAAAAACCGTTTGAACAAATAATATTTTGCCATCAAAGCCATGATGCAGTAGAAGGTGCCTGCCAGAATGTATAGAGACAATTACCGCATATTAACATCGAAAAGTATCGATATTTTATGGAAAGCAAAGATGATGTACATTGTCAATTATGCGTGAGAGAACTCAAGAAATGTAATATTTTGATTTCAAATATGATAATATGCGTTCAAGACCTACAAGAGGTCAATATTGTTTTCCTTCAATTAAGTGTCTAACTGGTATAAGTTGCGAGTGCAAATATTGGTGTTTGCGGATGTGGGTGGTTACGGTTTTAATGTTATTAAATGATTTGTATGAAAATTAGTTCGTTTATGAAATATTTATGATTAGTTGACTATCAAATGATACAACAATTTAATAATAAATTAACAATATTAACACTTTCTATAATTATAAAAATATTAAAATCATAGAAAATATTTTGATTTAAAGTTTCTAATATAGAATAAAATAATATGTATATATATATTAATATTTATTACTTCAATTAAAAGAATTAATGAAATATTTTTATTTTATATTTATATAGTTTTTTATAGACATTACTTTTATTTACTCTACCGAGCCGCAAACACTAATATAAACCAATTTTTGATTTTGATAGGTTTTGAAGTGGTGTAAAACGGTTTACAATGTTTGTTGTAATTTTTGTAAAACGCCATGAACCAGTCAAAACCAGTCAGTCAAGCCGTAAATTATAAACCAGTCAATTCATATTTGTGATAAGTTATGTTTTCTACATATTTATCCCATAATTTTTAACAACATAAACATTTTTAAAATGATTAATCACGTAAAATGAAACTTTTATTATTATAATTTTGATCATGTGCAAAAATAGTTTCATATCATGCGTACCAGTTACAACCTTGCATTGTGGTAGTTGGTGACCATAACCAACACCCGATATACAATGTAACTATAACGCCCCGACCACCCACAGCTAATGGGCCACCCACGCCCGCTCTCTCGGCCCGTGGGCTCCATCCCGTTTCAATGGTCGGTGCATAAATTTTTCAAGGCTCGAAATCATTGTTTACTGTCCCTGCAATCACTACCCGACTTTTCTCCGTGTTTTGGCCTCACTTACACAGTATCGCGAATCACTTCCCGATAGGTCACCCATCCTTTCACTACTCCAGCATAAGCACGCTTAACCCTGGAGTTCTAAACGGATGTGTGACGAAAAAATGTAAGACAACTTTGGTGACATAGGTAGTCAAATCAATTATCTTAAGTCTTTCCACCATATCACAACTCGGGATGTTACAATTCACCCCCTCTCAAAGAACGCAACATCCTTGTTGCGCCCCAGGACAGGTCTCAAGACTCCTCTCGGGTCAGAACCGAGATGGCTAAACCAGCTCTGATACCACTTATAACGCCCTGACCGCCCACAACTAATGGACCACCCACGCCCGCTCTCTCCGCATGTGGGTTCCATCTCGTTCCAACGGTCGGTGAGTAAATTTTTCAAGGCTCGAAATCATTGTTATTGTCCTTGCATCACCACCCGAACTTTCCCCGTGTTTTGGCCTCACTTACAACAGTATCGCGAATCACTTCCCGATAGGTCACCCATATTTTCACTACTCAGCATAAGCACGCTTAACCCTGGAGTTCTAAACGGATGTGTGACGGAAAAGGTAAGTCAACTTTGGTGACATAGGTAGCCAAATCAATTATCTTAAGCCTTTGCACATATCACAACTCGGGATGTTACAGTAAACACTGGTCTCTGTCGATATTGTTTTTAACTTAATAATATTTACTTTGGGTTCAATAATTTATTCTAACTAATAGTTTTACAAATAACTTAACCTCAAATAAAAATTGAATAGAATATAATCGTAGCATTGGACATCTTAAGAAAAAGATTCAAAATAAAACGAAAATCTAAATATTTGCCACCATCCATAACTCCAACTCTTGCACTTCCTTAAAGATACTTGCGAAAAAAAGAGGGGTGAGTAATGGGTTTATCCAGTGAAGATATGTTCTAGGAACCTACAAACTCATTTCAAGACAAACAAACAACAATCAGATCATAAGTTAATATCGACTAGCATGCAACAAACAACAACAATATAGACCTCTAAGACCTAACGCTCGCCCATGGTTGTCCACCTCCCATTGCGGCATTCCTGCAGGGCACTCAAACCAGGCTATTCCGAACTTCCTTTGCTAGAACCTGCACTTACTAAGCTTGGCATATAACATGTGTTCGCGTAAGCTATTATACTACCCGTAAGTGCCAATTATGCTCCTCCGGATCTTGGAGAATACCAGAATGTCATCAATAAATAAGAAAACGCATTAGTCTTGATAATCCCAAAACACATCGTTCATTAGCCTCAAGAGTGTCAGCGGTGTATTGGTCAGTCCAATGGTAATACTACAGACTCATAGTGTCCATACTGTGTGCGAAAAGCAATTTTCCGTATGTCCTCTTCGGATATAGGGATATGATGGTAACCGTTGGAAAAACCGATCTTGAGAACCATATTTATCCTTATAGCTGATCCAGAAACTCATCTATGTGAGGAAGTGGGTACTTAATTTTGATGGTCACCTTGGTAATGCTCCCATAGTTGATGCAGAGCCTAAGACTCCCATCCTTTTCTTCACGAACATCACACGTTGAACACTATTTAAATCTCCTCCCGAGGAATTCAGATGATTGCATTGGCACAGTCGACAACTACAACATGTTAGGATAACAATCCATCCCAAGGATAACTTTGTATTGGTCTAATTCCAACTCCACTAGGTCTCGCTAGAGATACAAGTACTTGCACATATGCTTCCATCGTTGACATTATCTCTACTCTCGCGGTCTCAACTCATGTAGTCCCTGATTTGAAGGCACCCTCAAAGGTCCAACAACGAGTGAGGCTTGGATCTCAAAGCTATTTGTCACACAATGTTGAAGAGAGTGTGTGCCGCCACTCCTCCGTCCTAGACAAATATACATAATTACTACACTAATCTACTAAACTTAGATTATGGTATTTAACTCAACGATTTATGCAATAAGAATATTGTTTGAAGGACATACCCGTGATTGGTTCTGCTCCTTCATGGTCTCCGGTGACTATACCCTCAGTCCCGTCAATAGCCTCTTAGGCGATGGTGACAGTTGGGATAAAACCCCAGCCACGATCACTTCTAATTGAGTCTGGCAGTATATGGCTTCGTGCTAGAGTAATCCACACCGAAAGCACCCTCCTCCCCCAGGTCCCACAGTCTAGTCCTGCCTATCATTGGGACAAAAAAATTAACATAGCCTTGCTGATCGTATATGTAGCATGTTCTCATCCAAAACTCCCTGGTGTGGCTCCTTTCGATTTTCCCGCACACTTGTTGCAGTGGGACCACGTATATGGCATTGGAAGAATCGCAAGTCTTCTTCGTGCTCTAGGAATGTTCTGCTTTGGTTCTGTCGGTACTCCTCCTCCAACCCCACTTCCTGTTTGGCAACTTTCTCAATCAGCTCATGAATTTCTTGGTAGTCTTGTACGTTACAATTTTTTAGTTAGATCCTCATTCCTTTTAGGAAATGGTGGATCAGTTCTTGTTCCTTAAATTATGCCAAAAAGACTCTTTTGTCGGTTAAACTTTTCACAATACCCCTCACACTCATGGTTCTCTAAAAGATGTCATGGAACTGACTCTCCATTAGATATGACGTCCTCGAGAAGTATTCTTGTTGAAAGCCTCCAATAAGTCCACCCAAGTCAATTCGCATAGCCCTTAAGGGCATGTGCAATGGGGGTGCTTAATGGGTGTCTTAAAGGGTGGAGTCCACTAGCACCCCTACAATCAAATCTTAAATCCCTTAATTAAGAACCCCTTTTGGTTAGTTGCTTGCACTGTTTGCGGGTCCCACTGACACGTGGCAGCCCGCGATTGGTTCTTTTTTTCTTCTGTTTTTTTAAAAAAAATCAAAAAAAGTAAGCACCCCATTTTTGGGTTCCTAGGTTAAAGGTGCTCTAAACACCTTCCACCACCCATTTCCACCATACCAGGGTGTCATACTTGGGGTGGTGAATGGAAATGTCCTTGCATTACTCAAGTGGGCACTTGGCTGCATCAAAATTTATTTCTAGCTTCTTCCTCTAGTTATATGAAACGATATCATAAGCTTTCCCACTGACAATGTATATTTTCATATCTCTCATGTACCTCATTATGTCCTACTAGGTTCTGTTCTTCGACAAAAATTGGGGATGGTTGCATTAGAAGTGGTGGTGATGGGTTCACGCCTGGTCCCTGAGGTTTCACCGCATCTCCCACTCTAGATGAAACCTCATTTCTCAGTAGTTGATCCCTCAAGACCTTGCTAGAGAGAGATGCACTCACATTAGCGGTTCATTTTTGGGTGCCACACCCGCTGAATTATCAACTTGAGCTTTTCCCCGACTTGGTTCTCATTATCACTTTGGCTCGTGATTCAGACCTTACAACACACTGGGATGATCTCTAAACAGTGGTCATTTGATGGGAAACTCTGGCATTCCTTGGATGCATCATGTTCAAATGGAAAGATAAATTAGTTTGCAGTTGTGATTACTGTTACTTCCTCGTCGAGGGTGCGAGGAGTTTCGGTGTAGATGGTGCTCTAAGTTCTAGCTTTTATAAGAACCCCATCCTTTAATAACGTTTGAAAATCTTTTGAAATCTGAGTAGACTATCCTATTACCGACACTTAACTACATGGATAGTACCGAATAAGTTTAAAATCTCTACTCTGATATCAAACTATAAAACTCTTTCTTAAGGATCTTACTTTGAACTTGACAACACTTACTTTCAGTTCAATATTTCCTTTATTCTAACCAATAGTCTTACAAGCAACTTAAACCCAAATGAAAACTGAATATAATAAAATAATGGTCTTAGATATGTTAAATTAAAGCTTTAAAAGAAAATGAAACTTAAATGTGTAGTACCACCCATGACTCCTACTCATGCACCTCCTCGAATGTATCTAAAAAGGGAGGGGTGAGTAATGAGATTACTCAGTGAGGATACGTTCCAAGATCCTACGAACTTATTTCAAGAAAAGCAAACCAGAAGCATAATCATAAGCTAATATCGACTAGCATGCAATAAACAACAATAAAACTAGACCTATAGGACATAACGCTCGCCAATGGTTATCCATCTTTCATTGTGGAATTCATGCATAATGTCTAAACCAGGCTATGATCCCATGGGTAACAGCTTCTACGTGACTACCCAGTCACGACCCATATCATGCACTATCCACAATCTGATACCATAGTCACATATTTCCAGATTTGGCATGACCCAATCTTATTAGCGCCTCTTTCCATATCTTCATCCAAAATTCTAACCACTCATGTTCTCGGTGTCACAACACAACACATCATTCCTAGCCTTCTCTCTACACTTGCCCTCATCTCATTCATTGACATCACATAACTCATCATCATAATCATTCACAACACACAACCAGTTTATCCTTTAACAACTTAACAAATCTAGGTGTTTTCCATCACATTATCACAACTCAACAACTAGATCTAACAGTTCATCGTATCAACATCATCCTAAACTAAACCTAGAAAACATTAACAAATGACTATCTCCTTGAAGGCTTGCATGACATGAGAAGAGTTCACAATCAAATCCTAATTTTTTTAGCCTGACGACACAAATGTGGATTTAGGAGATGAAGGAGAGATGGCCACAATATCAAATATGCAAACTACGATAGATGAAATGGAGGTTTTAAGGTTTAGATATGTCACATCTAGTGACTTATAAGGGAATGGGAAATAGGAACGATAAAGATATGAGCCTTACCTTATGCTTGATATTGGATCTGGCTACAAGCATCTGACTCGAGAAGATGACATCTAAGGGTTACGGGATTGATGGCTCAGGCTCTGGTGGTGGCGATTGGCGGTGTGAGGCGACGGAGGTGGGCGGCCAGTGGTGGTTCAAGGCAGCGGTGTGAGGGAGGTTAACTGGGCTGTGCTTCGGTAGAAATACCTAAGGTTTCTCCATGGACCTCTTGTAAGTGGAGATTCATTTGGGTCGGACCCGTGGTGTTACACAAAACTTCTAAAATAAGAGAACGAAGATGAATTGTCATGACTTTCATATTGTCTAGCCAACTAATGAACCAAGTTGATTTGTTGATTCACTCCTATAAGTTCCAGTGTTGGTTTGAAAATAATATTAACATGTTGTTTAGGTATTTACAAAATTTTGTTCAGATTTTTTCTTTTTAGTTCGGTTCTTCGGTGCTCGTCGAATTTCTTTAAGAAGTGTTTTCAAGTCATAAATGTTTTGGGTATTTTATATACTTAAATCTTCGCTTCAGTGTAGGTCTGTGAATTTAATTCATAATCCACGGGCCCCACCTCATTTGACCCACAATGGGGGATCTGGTGGGTCGAAGGATTTGAAAAAATATATTGCGGCTGCGTGTGTAGATCATATCTATTTTATGTTGGGTGGGTGCAGGTTGGTCGAAATTGAATCGCGAGTAATTTTCTTTTTGAATTTTTTTTTTCGACAAAATACTGATTTTCATTAAAAATAATGAATAATTAAATATATATAATAATTTTAATTCTAAATATATTATTTATATTATTAATTTAAAAATTATTATTTAACTAATTATCTGCGGGCTCTGCGAATTTTTCGTAATATTAGTAGCGCGGATACATGTGTTATATTTTCTTTTTGCTAAATCAAACTTTTGAGTCAAAAAATGATTCAACCCACAAGAGAGCGGGTTGGATGAGGCCGGTTTGTCCTGCTTACCAGCATTACCTTAGAGTCTCTCCAACCTATTGATATTTTTTCTATAATAGTATTTAGATGTGAAATTACTCTAACCCACCTCTAGATTTTTCTCTATAATAAATATTTCAATTTTTTCAATTTATAGAGGAAAAATAGCATTCTTCTATTTATTATTCTATGTTTAGAAATTACTGTTTTAAGAAAAATATATTGAAGCATATTTTATTTCTACTATAGATTTTTTTTTGAGATAAAAGTAGCAAAATATATGAGAGATGGTCTTGGTGAGATGTAGGGGTGGGCGTTCGGATACCCGTTCGGGTTCGGATCGGGTATTTCGGATTTTCGGGTATTTCGGTATAGAGGTATAGAATCCGTTCGGGTATTTTTGTACTTCGGGTCGGGTTCGGGTATTTTTAGTTCGGGTTCGGTTATTTCGGGTCGGGTTTTCGGATATTTACATTTTGAAAGAAAAAAAAATTTCATTTCTCAAGTTTCTTATATATAAAAATATAAATTTCACTATTATCTAATTTTTTTATTTTTGATAGATTGAATGATTAATAGATTTGGAAATAACATTTCAAAAATAAAAAGACACTAATTTGGTTATTGTTTTTAAATTTTAGATATCAATTTTATTAATGCATGAAACAAAAAGCTTGGCATACATTTAAAGTGTGTATCAAATCATTTTATTCGTAATTATATGTATATTATATGATTTTAAAGTATGTATAACATCAATATATTAATATTTTAAATAAATTGAGAGATGTAAACTAAAAATATAAGGTAAGTATATATATGTTCGGTTATTTTCGGATATCCATTCGGATTCGGATATTACCCGTTCGGGTTCGGATATCCAATCTCACCTAATTCAATACCCATTCGGGTATTTTACTACTTCGGTTCGGATTTCGGTTCGGGTTTTTTCGGATCGGATTCGGATGCGGTTTCGGGTATCGGGTAAAGTGCCCACCCTTAGTGAGATGATAGATACCTTCAAATTTTACTTTTCTAGTTTAGCGCCTAAAACGTGAATGTGAACTGTAGGGTCCATGTCCCAGTTTGAAAAAACGGTCCTTCATTCTTACCTTTTTAATATTTTATATTTTCACTTTTTAGAAATTTGGATTTACAAATAAAATGTCACATGTATTTTCACTTTAATATAGTTCAAAACAAAGAAAATATCACTTTTTTAATCACAACTTCACAGATCAATCTGCATGCACAGCTTTTAAATAGAAACTGATATTTACCAATTTAGAATATTACTAAATGATTTTTTCTGTTTTTTAGTTCTTTCATCATCATCAAATAATTAACTGTAAAACATTTTAAAAACACTTAAATACATCTCAAGACCTTTTAAAAAGCATTGTGATATAGAGATAGTTTGATTCTTACAAGTTCAAACTTGTAAAAGCATAATGTGGGATTTAAACGAAATATATATAAAGTTTAAAACTATTTAAACTTTCCAAGTATAATAGACAGTGAACCTTCAGATCTTCAAATCAGCCACCATCTTTAACTTTTACTTTGCTTCACAAAACTTTATAATTATTACTCCCTCCGTTTTTTTTAATTGACGTTTTAAGAGAAATTTTTTGTTCCAAATTATTTGACGTTTTCAATTTTCTATGTAAAATTTATTAGTAATTAATATTAGATGACCAATAATATAATAGCTTCTATTTTATTATTGGTTGTATTGTGATGAGAGTAAACAATTAATGATGTTTTTATTTAGAAAATGATAAAAAATTAAGTATTTCTTAATCTACGTGCATAATCCTAAACGTCAAATAAAAAAAATGGAGGGAATATTATTTTTCTCAGTTATAAAAATCTTTAATTTTTCTCTAATTATATAATAATTGTTTTAAGAGAGTACGTAAAACAAAGACACATCTTTTCTACTTTCTAGTGTTCTGTCTTGATCTCTCTCACTTACTCAGTCGACCGTTTCCTCTGAAAATATATTCAAATTCTCATCTTTCGAAATTTCTGAAAAATAAAAGAAGGAATTTTCCGGCGTCGAAAACGAGAAAAACATCCAAACCTCTCCGGTAATAAATGGGTTGCGTCTCATCGAACCTCTCTAAATCACGACGACGATTACCCTCAGATCGGCGGCAGCTCCGCCTTCGGCCACCACATCGTCAAGCTAACCTCCACTACTTATGGTCTTCTCACCCTCGACGCTCCACCCTCTTCTCCTCCTACGACGCCGCCTCAGAAATTCACCACCGGTACAGACACAAAGTCACCGTCTAAGCCGGAGGTTATAAACTCATGGGAGCTTATGTCTGGTCTCGACGGGAGAGAGTTTCCGCTTCACTCCTCTCTCGAAGACTCCTCCGGTGAAGTACAAAGTCTTCGGCGGAGAAAACAAAGAGAATTCAGATCCTAACCGGAGAAACCCGACAAAACCATTGAACAAGGAGGTTCTGAAACCGTTACTGTCGGAGAGATTCGAGAGGATTTGTCCTCCAGGAGGAGAGAATCGCGTGGTGATCTACACGACGTCGTTACGCGGCGTGCGTAAGACGTTCGAGGAATGTAACGCAGTGAGAGCGGCGGTGGAGGGGTTCGGTGTAGTGATCTGCGAGAGAGACGTGTCCATGGATAGAGGATTCAGAGAAGAGCTGACGAGTCTGATGGAGAAGAAGAGGAACAGTAACGGTAAGGATAAGGCTAGTGCATTGCCTCCTAGAGTGTTTGTGAAGGGAATGTACATTGGTGGAGCAGAGGAAGTGTTGAGATTAGTGGAGGAAGGTGTTTTCGAGGAGATGATTCGTGGGATGCCGAGTAAGAAGAAAGCAGGAGGATGCGGTGGAGATGGAGAGTGTGCTTGTGATGGATGCGGCGGTTTGTTTTTCTTGCCGTGTTTCAGGTGTAACGGAAGCTGTAAAGTTGTGAAAGGATGGGGTAGCTCTGCCGTGGTTGTGAGGTGTACGGAGTGTAATGAGAACGGTCTTGTTCCATGTCCGATTTGCAGCTGAGTGAGAATGCTCTCTCTCTCTTGTTTCCTTTGTTTCTTTCTTCAGTCTATATAAATGAAACAGAACAAATCTTGTTCTCACAGAAACTATGTGCTACAGTTATGTATAAGTAATTTAACATAAGTTATGTTCTTCTAGTCTGGATGAGACTTTAGCTCAATGTTCTAATAATCGCTAGACAGTGGCTAGGCATTTTATAAAGGATTATTATTTAGGCGTAGTCTAGGCCGAATTTTTGAACGTCTACATCGGTTAGAAAAAATTGTTTCGCTTATAACCGATTTGCCGACTAAACTAATTTTTAAAACACTATGAGATCACAATAAGGTTTAAGTTTACTTCATGTCACTATCTTCTGCTCATTATTAACCCAAAAGAGTATTGGTTTAAAGACTGACCTTCCGAAACCATAGAAGATTGGCTCCATCTCCATAGAGTACAAGAGCTTTTGAAAATGAATCTAAAGTAAATCTACGCGGACGACTTGATGTTTAAAATAGACAATAACATACTAATTAGACAATAAAAAATTAGACATGGATTCACACGATTCCAACAGTTACTTATTTGGCATGTATGTATGATACATTACGAACAAAGGTAAGCTTCTACTAACTTCAGGGACAAGTATATAAATAGCTTAAAACGCCCATTAAACAGAGACAATCCCCAAAACCCTCTCTCTCACTCAGTATTTTTCAATCTTTCTCATCGGCTCTGTGTAACATCTCTCCTAAAAGTAAAAAAAAAAAAAAAAAAAACTCTACGAGATTTACTCAAAAGATCCCAAAAGCGAAAGGAAACAGAAGCATATCATCAAGCCTCCAAGCATTACATAGGGGAAAAAAGCAAAAGAGAAGAGTTTCAGACAAGCATTGTATGTCTGTGAGAGCAGAGATGAGAGATATGTGTATAAACTTGTAGCTGCTACTGTCAATGCATTTGTTGCCGCGGGACAACACGGGAACGAACAGGTGTCTTTGACGGACTCACCCTGCAAAATCCATCCATCAATATACGTTAAATGTTCATCTTCATAAACCAAACCAGAGAGAGAATGTTTTAAGAGTTGGTTTGTTCTTAGACCTTATCGGTAAAGAACCAACAATGACGCCACTGCAGTTGAGAGCAGCTATTGCACTTTCAGCCTGTGGAAGAAGAGTAATGAATAAGATACTGTGAAGCTCCCTTTATTGACACAGTTGTAAATAGATTACGTGTCTGCTTTACCATTACAAACTCAACGAAACCGATTCTAGTTGGATGATGATAATCTCCGAGAAGCCTGAGACGGAACACCTCTCCACACACAGCCTCAAAAAAGAGTTTTATGTCCGTTTGAGTGACCTGTATGCCAACATTGGAAACTTTAGCTACTTTGTCAGTTTCAGAATAGCTCGAGAACCAAGAAAACAAATCACCTTCTTGTCGATGTTAGTGCAGTAGATAGTTCTCGCACACATCTCACGCTCATCGTCACTCTAGGAACCATAACAAGACTAGAAGTCAACGTCATAACCCTTGAATGTTAAAGAAAACACAAAGACAAAAGTCTCACCCTTGGCAAGAGAGTAGGGTTAACAGGTGCAATAGCTGTTTTGGAAGGCATAACCTTCACAGGATAGAATCCCAGCATCGTCCCAGACAAGTTCAGCGCAGCTCTTGCACCCTCTACACAAGTCCCCAAAACCCATTAAAACCAACCATGAACAGGCACAATCCAAGATCAAAACTTAACATAATAAAACTAATGATACCTTCATCAGTGAACTCAATGAAAGCAAACCTAAGCACAGAGTTTGGGTCACCACAAATGCGACAGTCAACAACCTAAGAAACCCAGAAAAAAGAAAACAGTCAAGACAAAGAACACACCACCAACCAAAGATGAACTAGTACTAGCTTAAACCTGTCCAAAGCCGATGAACAAACCAGCAAGCTGCTCCTCTGTGACCTAAAAAAACAAAAAACAAAAACAAAACAAGATAGTATAGGTGAGACTGAGAACACAGTAACCATCAAAGAAAGGTGGAGAAGCTTTTTCTAAACCTGCTGGTCAATATCAGACACATAGACAGTTCTCCGAATGATATCTTCACGCTGAGCCATGCTTGTCCGAGGATTCATCCTCCGTTTCCCTTGTGGTCCGAACGACTTCTTCTGTTTCAAATAACAGATTAAAAAAGACTCAAATCATATGATATCACACAAGATTTCAACTTATGAACACACAAGAAGACACTAGAGACCAAATCTAAACACATAACTAAGTAAAGGTGAGAGCTTTGGCTTATAAACACACAAAAAGACACTAGAGACAGAGTTTAAACCAACAACATCAAAAACCCTATGAATACTTTGGTGATAGTTGTAATATAAAACGCCAAAAATAACAGAAGCAAAGAAGAGACAAGAGTTGTGTCTTAATACCCGTCTAAAGCCGCCGTCTTCGTTGACGGGGAAAAACCCGGCAGCACCACCAAACCCATTGTTGGGAAGGAAAGACCCAGCGACGGTGAAGAAACCACCGTTAACGCCGTTAACTCCTCCTTGCTTGTTGAGTGAAGGAGGGACGAACTCTTCAGCCAAGGGGTTAAGCTTAGATAAAAGCTCCTGGAGCTCTCTCATGTCACGCTTGAAGCTCTCTCCACCGTCAGATCTCTCCACGTGGGATCCGATCTCACCCTCCTGATCGTCGTTAGAAGAGACTCCTGATCCTTGGCTGGTGACTGAAGACGGCGGCGACGGCGAGATCGCAGCAGCCTCCGTACCAGCTCCGACGTTGTCAACGACCGCCATGATCAGACAAAATGGGAAATTGCGAAAAACCCAGAAACAAAAATGGGATCTTTTTTTGAGGGAAGACACGATCAGGTAAGAAGGGAACAGTAGCAGAAAGGGGTTCTATAAGAAGAAGCCACCAAGAGAGAGAGAGAGAGAGAGAGAAAGAGAGAGAGAGGACAAAATAGTAATAAACTCAAAGAGCGATTAGATTAATGGTAATTAACCTCTGATTAGATGGTAAAGATTATGCAGCAATTAAAGCAAGAATTTCGGTTTTGGTTTAACTGTGGTTATAAAGTAAAATCGATTGTAGATGAACAATGCTTTATGTACTTTTGATTAGATGAAAATGACTTAATGACTTATGTATTTTTTTCCACTGAATTTCCATTGATAACAGAGAATTATATAAGGTAGCATAAATTGTGTATTTAACATCGTATCTTTTATTTTATAATTGTTTACATCATATTTTTTCTTCCACGGAAATATTTAGTTTACAATATTTTTTCCAAACAAAAGTAATTAACATTTTACCCCAATACTTTCCTATTTCTGATTATAAATTAAAATAATTAAGATTTAAATAATTTTAATCATTATTTTTCATTATTTTGTATTCAAAATTATTATTTTTGCAAATAGTTAAAATGATAAACACATTTAATTATCACTAAAAATAAACTATCAAAACCGTAAAATGTAATGGAATACACTGATAAATACAAAACAACTAATATACATATTATATATAATGTGCAAGTACAATACGCTCAAATTAAAATAATAAACCTATACAATATAGGCGATAATTTGAAACAGTTGATGACATGAATAAGTTTGGCAAAGTCCCATGATTTGTATATTTTAGAATTGATAGTCGTTAGAATTTGGTAGTTAAAAGTAATTAATAGAATTTTAGTGTTAAAAATTAATATAGAAATTAATTTAACTATAAAAAGAGTATATGTGTAAAAATATTTATTGAAAGATAATATAGAAACTAAAGTAAAATAATTTTGTGCCCAAATCAAATAAAACAAGTATATCTTTGTAAAGTATAAAATGATGATTTTTTTTATGAAATAGTTGATAAAATAATTGAAGTGGAAAAAGTATCAAAATTTATGCAGCCAATAAAACAATACATTTTTCAATTTTTATTTTATTATAAAATTACGTACTTAATCCAATGCATGCTACATGGCCTAATTCCCATTCCGATGAATATTCAACATACTGATTTTTTTTTCCAACATACTGATTTTGTTAATATGCTTTCATCTACTTCATTTAAAAGAAACAATTCAACATTTTACTACTCTCACTCAACTGTTAGCTAAAAAATTTAACACACCATTGTAAATGGTTTTAGTTAATAGGTGATTTATTTGTAAGAATAATCTATAATTTTTTATTCTTATTTAAAGTTTTAAAGAAATTTAAAGTTATAAAAAAAAAAATTGAATTAAAAAAATTAGTTATTTCTGTATAATAATTTATAATTCCTTTTCATTACTGAGTTTCATTAAAATATATAACTTCAGACAAATATATCTACATTCTAAACTTTACAAAATATATAGCTACATTTCTACCACTCTCACTTAATATATTTTCTTTATTTTTTTAAGATCATAACCAACATGATCAATAATTAATATATGTACTAAAATAACATTTCCCTAAATGTAATATTTCGCATTGATTATATATTTGGTCAAAATTATATGTCACTAAAGCCAAACCATGTATTTTATGGAAAAAAAATACATGATTTTTTAATTTGATTTTTTAAAACATCCAGATTCTACATGCATTTCTATATAGTAAACAAAATCAAACTATGATTTGATATGAATAAATCATATCAGTAGTTGGAAGTTGGATTAACGTTATTATGTGGCAGATCACCTAGTAACAACGTGGCAAACATGGTTATTTGTTTACAATATTATTTTCCTACAGAATAGTCAAATTTGACGTTGACATAATAATAATCATACACTCTGAATATATTTCGATTTAATTTCATTTTTAAAATTACTATTTGTTAAATTTTATTATGTGTGGCAGTAAATACTAGGGGTGGGACGGACCGGATATCCGGGGTATTTTAGGATATCCGGATCCGGATCCGGATTCGCCGGATCCGTGACTTTAATATTCGGATCCGGATCCGCGTCTTCCGGGTATCCGTACTTCGGATATCCGCCCAGATATTGTGATACCCGCGGATACCCGGATTCGGATTCGGATCCGTAAAAATAATTAAAAAAATAAAAAATATTTTAAAAATATAAAAAATCTAAAAATAAAACATTAATTAAATATTTATATAAAATTTATTACTATATATATGACATATACTATTAGTAAAATTTAAATATAATATTAAAAAAATATATTTTATGTATAAATACTAATATATCAAATATAATTATTAATAAAATTAAAAATTTAATATATTTTAAAAACACGGATCCGGATTCGGATATCCGGACCTAAAAATTAAGATATCCGGATTTGGATCCGGTTTTGGACGGATCCGAAATTTTACTATCTGGATTCGGATCCGGGCACTCCGGATATCCTATTTTCAGAGCGGATCCGGAACGGATCTCGGATCGAATCCGGATCCCCTGATAATACGTCCCAGGCCTAGTAAATACGACGAAACATAGATCTCAACAAACAACTCTAACTTTGTTCATTTTGTTGAATAAATTTGCTTTATTATATTTGATAATTATTTTCTATACCACAACTATTTTGTATTAGCAAAGCTTTTGTACACAATTTTTTTTTTGAACACAACCTTTTGTACACAACTTACTTTCTGAAATTCAAAGGACTAGGAAGAAAACTGAGAAAAAGTGTTCTAACAGATAAACATGAACCAAATTTCAGCAAAAAAAAAAAAAAAATGAAGTAAACTACAACTTTACATGGCGACAAAGAACACAGCAATGACAGTGACATGACATGTTTCTGAATTATCCAGTTTCTGAAAAATACATTACTCATTAACTATTCATCTTTTTTACAGTGAAGTAAATGGTAAAATGTTACCAAATAAATTTCCGTGAAGGCTAACCAGTTCCCCACCACATCCGAATGGTTGTGCAAATTACTAGTTCTGTCACCAGCTTTTAGCGCTCCCCTACAGCCCTAAACATAAATTTAAACTTATTTAGGTTATTTTTAGAACTAAAATAATAAATAGTGAAATACTTTAATATTTAATTAGAATTTTGATGTTATTTATATGATAATGACAAATTCAATGTTATTTTGAATTATTAAAATTTAATAAAAATAGTATTATTAAACTTGTTAGTTGACAAATTCTGAAATTAACTGTTACTAAATATTAAATTGTGAATTTGAAGAATTTTTTAGTTATTTTAAATGTTCGAGTGGAAACTCTTAGTTAAAAATAAAATTCCAAATCTCATGGTTTCAAATAAGTTTATAGAATGATCTAATTAAAATTCTTTGAATTTTTTAATTCATATGAAATCATCTAAAAATTAACAAAAATCAAATGATTTCAAATTATAAATAAAATATACCTCTCTAATTTCTAAAGATGTTCCAAAGATGTCCCAGTTTCGTGAACATAATTGATTCGATGCAAATGTATATGGATAAATACTATAAGATATTATATAGTAATGATGTTTTGTTTTTACCAGTTCTAATGTTTCTTCCTTCCAACAAAACTTACAAAATTATTCATTACATGATTAGTTTAGTTAGATAAATCCATAAAAAAAGTCAACATAATAAATTATTGATGAAAGATGAAACTTAATATTACGTGCTAACTTTCTGTTGATCTGAAATCAGTGTATTTGAAAAAAGCATGATTTCGATTTAAGGTTTAGAAAAAATCTCTGTATTGAAATAAGAATTCAACAAATAAACATAAAAGATGTTTTCTTATGTTAGTATTGAACCCAATCAAAATTTTCTATGTATCATTTGAATATGGATCAAGTTATCGTAGTTCATTACAAATGAGATAAATCATCAGAAGACATTTTCAGAGAGTTTTCAACTTTTTGAATAAAAATACTATAATACTTGTAAATGATTTTGATGTTTGTAGTAGACTTTTAAAGATGATATTTAGACTTGATGAGTTTCTTTATTTATATAAGGTTGAATGAGGTGCCTGACCCTTTTTCTTTTACGCTTTTCCTTTTTTTCTTTTAGATATTTTATTTTTTATCTTTTAGTTCTTTTTTCATGCGGTTTTTTTCCTTGTTGATTTACTATTTTCGCTCACTCCAATTTATTAAATGAGTCGATTTAAATTTAGGATGGGCTTTGATAAGGGTGCTAAGTCTGTCTCTAACAATATGTCCTCCCTAGTTCATTGATCGAGCGTTTTACCAGATCAATGAATTTGCAAAACACAAGTTTTTCATGAATTTTGATCGAGAAATTTTATATGTAACTCGCCACAATGCTTTCGTTGCGAAGTAGTTTATCATAATCATGTCATAGACAAGTCGTCATAAAAAGACTGTCATGTTTACTCTGCCATAGACATTAGACGCATTATCGTAGATACACTTATTATTCTAATCAAACTAGTTACTCCATGGATGACTTCACAAACGGTCTGTGTGGACATGTTATTATGTCTTACAAAGTTTTAAATGAACTGTCCGGATAAGTCACCACGGATGAAGCATTTGTTGAATAATTGTCAAGGATAAGTCATTTTAGACATACCGTCGTAGACGAACCTTCACGAACAATATCACGAGTGAATTCTTATGATGAGTTCGCAATATTGACACGATAAATGTGTAGATAACATCAATGCGTTGTTAAAATCGCTGAGGTTTTATGATTGGTGTAATTGTCATGATCAGTGTGATGCCGACATCGAGCTCATTTGTCATGATTGACAGTAATGAGCTGGCGAGCATGGTCTATAAGGTTTCAAATTGAGAAACATGGTCATACTATGGTTCTATATCCAAAAAAATGATAAAATAAAACATAAAATACTATTAGTAACTTATAATGAGAATTCATCAAAAGTGTATCTCATATCTTGCATTATATTTATCAATAAAGAAAATTAAAAAAATTGACATATAAAGCCAATCTTCATTTTTAGTTATGTTCATAGTATGTGTTTTATCTGCACATACAATTATAATTATCTTATGGATATTAATTACTATTATATGTATAAATTAATCTTATAAGTTATTATTTATGCTTTTAAAATTTTAATTAGAAATTAACTTATTAATATATTACAAATTTTCATCAAGATATATATATATATATATATATATATATATATTATTGCGTTAAATTTGGAAACACTTATGTTTTTAGATATTTAGAAAATCTTTTTATACACTATATTTGTTATATAGTTTTGTATGTTTAATATTCAAACTAACGGTAGCAACGATATCAACTCACTTTATAAATAATAATATTATAATATAGTTAATTATCTAATCTAACATAAAATTAAAATATATAAAGTTGTTGTTAATTGTAAAGAAATTGTTTAGTCTTTTGATAGTAACTAGGGGTCCTCACCCCGTGCAAGTGCGGGGTTCATTTTTGGTTTTGTTATATTAATGATTTTAATCATATTTAGTTATCTTATTTATCTTTTCTATTGTATTTTGTGTGTGTTTATGTTGGGAAGTGTGATACTTGTAGGTTTGGGTCCTCTACTTCCTCTCTCATTCCTCTTCTATTCGTGATTAATTTGCATTTTCACCTTGTTTAACTATGTATAATGGCCGTTTACATCATCACTCATTTGACCAAACCATCTTCAACATGTTATATGATTATGCAAATCTATACAGTCTTAGACTGTCTAGTTTACTGAATCACCCATTAAATATCAGTTATTTTAAATGGTGACATTGTTTATGTCTATAGGAAATCAATGTGTAATACAGATCATATGTAATTAACATTATTACATTTTTTTCTTTTCAAGGCTCAACAATATCCCTTCTAGTTGTATTCTTTGCTATATCCTCTTGTCCGTCTAGACTGAACCTAAAAGAAAGTTACAATATACGTTCATGTTATATCACAGTCTAATTCACATCATTTGCTTTAGTGTATCCAATAGTGGGGTTTGTGTGTTGTTAGCTTTTTTTTTTTTTAAAATTTGTTTGACACTTGAGTCATAACCATATTCTTGTAGATATTTGTTAGTGTCTTCGACTTTTATATATTCTTCCTCGTTTTAATTTTATCCATTTTGATGAACTTTGGTAATATGAATATAAAAATATGTTACACACAAAAAAAGATTATTAAAATGCATGTGAAAGTTGTACTTAAGTAGAAAGTCTTATAATCTCTTATCAGTAAACTCTATAATTGTGTTGTGTTCTTCTCCTCAACAATGGTGTCTTGCACACAAAGAGTACAGAAGAATAGTAAGTAAACTACATTTTCATTTTCCTTTCAAGATCCTATGTTTTATCTTTGTCTTTATTAAATAACTAACCTATTTTCCGGTTTTAGAATGGACATCGACGCATTTACAACCGCTCTTCACGAGGTAATGAACACTGCAGCCTCCTCCATTGTCTGCTTTGTCAGATTCCATGGTTGAGGCCACATCATGTACTGCTCATTTCTCAACGCTATCTTCTGCAGTTTCAGTGATTCACCTTTCGAGCATGAACTCTCTCTCTCTCTCTCTGCAACACACAATGCTCCATAGATAACATAAACAACCTAAACCTTATAGTGCAAAAGGTTCAGTTAAAGCCAAAATTAATGTAAGTAACATGCATAAATGAGAAGAAAAGTCTAGCAAGAGAGTTACATGGTGTTCGAAAACAAAATAAAAATAAATCAGTTTCATGAAATAGTTATTACTTAATAAAACGATTTACACCTTTACATTCATAATCTTTAAAAAAATAGCCGATTTTGAGATGAAAAGAAAGAAACTAAAAAAATAATAGTGAGCTGGCTATTATTAACGACCATTTGCCTTCAAATAGACATAACTCAAGTATGATACAACCCAAACCTAAAAGTATTACCACTAATGGAATTGCAAATACAATGCACGTTTTTCATATGGTGACGTTCTAGCGTTGGTGATGAGAGTCAAGCTTACTTGATCGACTTATAGCTTAAACTTCGATTATTTCTTATTATGGTTTCGTAGCCCCTACCGTTAATTAATAAAGCTTCGAGCCAGTCTTACTTACGAATCTGTTTTTATAATAGGATTTTCAGCTAAATAAAAAATGATTAATCAAATAATCGACACTCTCATCACTCAAGGTTTGCAAATTATTAAGTTTTTGTGAGTCCCACTAAGATGGAGAATTGCTTAGAAAGACATTTTAGATGAAGAGAAAAGTGTGACATTATATATATGATTCATCAAGTCAGGTAAACGATTGAGACATTATCTTTCATTGCATAGAAATTAAGTTGTAACTATCAAATTTTTTAAAATTATATAATCAATAATATACAATTCAATAAGGTCTTCACGTGTTATTTATATTTCATGTTGTTATCATAAATTTCCTTTTTTATTGTATAACAATAAAAATTGATTATACAAGGTAATGTATTAATTCTTTTACATTACTTATTAATAAATATAATTAATAACCACCATAATTTTAACGTAAGAGTGTAACTGTGAAAAATTTACTTTACAAATAATAGTGTAAATATCCCGTCAAAACAATATGATTATTGAGTTGAAAATGTTCAAAATATTGAGAACGTTAATGTACTCGGTCGTTATGTATGAAAAGGAAACTGAATAGTGCTTTAATATCTAACCAGTGCTGCCTAATTATTATTCTATCTACCAAAAAGCTACCAAACTCTTGTCTTCTAGTATTATTTTCCGGGAATCGAATCCCATTTGACACTTTTGGTTTCCTTACCAACTACCGAAATACCAAATCTCATTTTCTCTTGTATTTTCTCCTTGGAAAATTATCACAGAAATACTTGTATTTCCTAATTTGTTAACTAGGCAGTAAAATACTTCAAAAACAGGAGAACTTAAGATATTGATATTCATTTACAAAGTTTTTCTAACTAAACGTTTATCACATGTTGGCTGTTGCTGAATAATTTCATTAATTGTAGATAGTTAAAACAAATAAATAATAAATTTACACTGCGTTACTTTTTTGAGACAAGCAATTCATCATAAAGTTTAGACACTTCAGTCCAAAAACAATACTTAGCTCTCCCAAATTTTGATTTCAAAACACACGTTAAGATCTATAATGTGTCTAACACTATCAATATTGTCACTAACAAAAATAATGTCATCACAATAGATAAAAAAAACGATGTCATCACCAGGCCGGCTTATAAGTTAAGTGGGCCTAGTGCTAGGTAAATTTTTTTTTTCAAAATTATAGTTATAATACTTTGTATATTTTTAAAATTAAGACCTGGCTTTTACAAAATAGGGCCCTAACTTTTTAAGAAAAAATGAAAAAGAAAGAGACCATGTGCAAATGCACTCTGAGCACATGCTCAAAGCCGGTACTGGTCATCACAATATATCAAAACAATGGCAATACATGTCTTCATATTAACTGTAACAATATAGGGATCATCTCACATATGCAAACATTATTCTTAAGAACTAAGAAGACACTTACACCTTACTTTGGGAAATAAAGACAAAGTACTTCACTCTCTTGATTTTCCACCTTTTCTTTTTAATAATCCGGTGTATTTTGGCTCCCACCGAGGTGGGTTTAGACTAATGGCGAGTGTCCGTAACAGCCTACCTTATCTACGTCTCGGTCACTGAAACTCCCTCAAAACCACTTGAACGTCCTCGCTTGGTTCACTTTAAAAAGCCACCTTTGTTCCAGTGTCCGGTGTGCGTGAAGACCAGCGCATGAGGTGTTTTTCTCTGTCTTGACTATCTCTTTTTTTCTCTTTCCCTTCTTCTCTCCTGCCATCATGTATGTTCTCCACTCTATGCTTTGGTCCGCTGCTCGCTTTGGTTCTGCTCGAGAGATGACCAGATCTAGTGGTATGCTTCTGTCATAGAGGCGCGACGAGATTGGTTTGGTAGAGATGGTGAAAGGTTCCAGCTCCTAGCGTTTGTCGACAAATTCACATTTTTTCTCTCGGCAACCGTCTTTGATAGTAACTAATGGTTCGACTCATGTTATTTTATGGTTCTGATTGGCTCCTTTGTGACGAGAGTCATGACTTTCAGCAAAAAAGGTAGACCATCCACTCGATCTCGGAGGCGGCAAATGGCGTAGAGGCAAGAAGGTCGAGGTGTCTATGGCTCCATGTGTTTGCAGTGACAGCATTTGGTTGGAGTAAGGGATCCCATTACCATCGATTGGTCTCTTGATCATTGTTGGTGATGTTATTGCCGGTGTTGCAGTTGCTATCTCGAGTCCAATCTTTGGTAAGTTATGGACTTCAAAGCAAGCAAAATAGTCAGCGGTAATGAGAAATCGGAGGCTACATCCTCCAGCCCCGATTAAACCAGAACAAACCGGTGATCATGGATGTCAGGTCCGGACTCATAATAAGTTAGTGTATCTTTTTCTAGTGTCAGATCTTTAGTTGCGACGTGATTTGTTTGTGTGTCCTCCAAAAATACAGCTAGGTGATTTTAAATTATACAGATTTTATTAGATCACCGTTATATTTACAATACGATTGCTCTTTCAGAAAGATTAATAAATATTAAAAATTATGTAAATAAAAGAAATGACATTTACTCAACTATTAGTATCAAACTTTTGAAGATTGTTTGAGACTATTAATTGTTTTCTAGAATATACAAACATCATTTTTTATAAGCTTCCGTCTTCTACAAAGTTATGAGAGGCTAGTGTCAAGAGAAATACGAACTCTTACAAAATGGAGTTTTGCTAATGAAATAAATGTTTTTATGCGGTACTTTTCTTTTGCAACCAACTAAACTGTATTGAAATATATAATCTTTAATTCAGTATCAGTAATATTAAAATCTAGAAAATACTCTATAATAATACTTTTTTATTTATCAAATTACCATTCAAAAATCAAAATGTGTTTTATTAAAGAGGTAAAAGACACTTATACTTTTAGGATTGACTAATTTGAACTTAAAATTTAGAGAGGAGAGATGAGGTTTTGTGTGTGCTTGTGTGGGGGGGGGGGGGGTTATTTGAAATTTAAAATAATAATTTTGGATTTAAAAAAATTAGAGAAAGTATTCAAATTTTTTTCGAATATTGAATAAACTTTTTTCACAATTTTTTATTATTTATTTATATATCTATATATATAGTAAAGGTATAATTGGTCTTGAATTAAAAAAATATTTTGATAGTTTTCTTCTTGTATATCTTTTTGGTCAAAAAACATTTTGGATATTTTCGGAGATTTTTATTAAAATTTATATTTATAATATTTATTTTATTTAGTTTAAATTTAAATTATTTTATAAAATTATAATTTTGTGGAGATTAATTTAGATTTTAAAAATTTAGTTGGTAAATATTTATAAGGGTAATTCTCTCAAATAGTTTTTTTTTAAATGTTTTTGTCACAAAATAACCCTTAAAAAATGATTTAGATAACTTTTTTCTATTTTGAAAATTTTAATATTCACATCTAAAACTTCACTCCATAATTTAGATTAAGGTATAAATGTAGTCTATTTTGATGTTATTTTTCTATTTTTCTGATGTCAACAATCAAATTCCTAATTTGCGACGACGATGTATAGTATATCCATCTTCTAAGCCCGGCCCATTATTTCATAAAGCCCATAAAAGATCGATGAACCATCTTCATTGAAGAATCCCCGTCCCTTTCTTCTCCCCTTCCCGAAGCTCCGTTCAGAAATCGGAATCGAAAAATCTCAATCATACTTTGGTTCTCAACCGCTAATCTCATCACACTAATCTCCTCTTTTTTCGGAGAACCGGATCTATGAATAGAGAACCCGGTTTCTACGTTTAGAAGAAACGAATAAAGTCTCCAACTTTAGATCGATTCTTCATAATTGGCATTAGGGTTTTCTTTCGATTCGCGATTATGAAACCGCACGAGGATTGGGTCGACGGATCTTGGACCGTTGATTGCGTTTGCGGTGTGAGATTCGACGATGGTAAAGAGATGGTGAACTGTGACGAATGTGGCGTGTGGGTTCACACATGGTGCTCTCGTTACGTTAAAGGAGACGATCTCTTTGCTTGTCACAAGTGCAAGATCAAAAGCAATCAAGGTCGTGCCTTTATGGAGATTCCAATTGAAGAAAGGGTTCATGTGCAAGGAGTACCTGGTGGAGATTTGGCTCTGTTTGGTGGTTTCTCGTCGGTTTTCTCTCGTCAGCTGTGGAAGTGCAGTGGTTACGTGCCTAAGAAGTTTAGGTTTCAGTGTAGAGAGTTTCCTTGTTGGGATGATCAGGAGGGAAGTGTTGGAGGTGAAGAAGATGGTTGTGATGGAGTTTTGTTATCTATTGATGATGAGAAGAAGCTTGACAGAAGAGGAAGTTTTGGTTCTAGATGAAATGTTCTCACTTCTCAGAGTGTTGATGTTAATAAAGAGAGTAGCTTGCTGTCTTCTTTGAGTACAGAGAAGATTGTATAAAGAGGAAGAAGATGCTAAGAACGATTTGGTGGGGGCAAAACCACCCTGAATGTGCAATAGGAAGAGTCTTTGATTAAGAGATTAGGAGAATGAGATATGCCTTGGGTTGGCTTCTTATTTTTTTCAATGATAATGTGACAATGCTTAACTTTCTTGGTATCTAGATTTCACCCTTGAAGGGGATTCTTAAGCTTGTATAGGGGACCTCCAAAAACATGTTATGAATATGAAAGCGTTGATGAGACTTGCTAATTCTATCTATGCTATTAGAATGATTTTGTGAGATATTTACCATGCTATTCTTATATTTATGTATATCATAATTAATTAGTCTCAACTAAATAATTAATTTAATAAATATTCTATAACTAAAAAAATTAAATCATGCATAATCTATCTCCTTTATTATTTTTTTTTCATAATTTACCACTATATTTATTATGCTAAATACTATTTAAAGCAATTTCCCAAAAACAATACTATAACTTTTTCATATAATATTTTTTTGAGAATATTATTGTTTTGAAGTTTAGATTTTTATTTGATAAACACTAAATTAAACACTATCTATATTTTTATTAAAAGTAATAATGAAAACTGCTAATTTTAAAATATTTGAAAATCAAATTTAATATGTAAAATTGCTATATAACTATGTCAGAAAATTAGAAGAGAAATTTGACCTAAAACCAATTGATATATATCTATATATATATCTATATATATTCATATTTTGGACGAGAATATTCAAAAAAATTATCATTCTTAATAAATGAGAATGTTAATCAACCATATATTTTATTTAAAGAGTGTATAATGTTATATTTTAGAATATTCATGTAAACTTAACTTACATATCATATCAACTATATATATGTCGTGTGTCTATTTTTTTTAAATTTATTTGAGTTATTTCAATAATTATTTTTATAATGTCTCCGAGCTCTTTAGTCACCAAAATTATTAGATTATTTATATCAAAATCTTACATGTTTGGCGTCCAATAGCTCAGACGGTGAATGATTCTATACCATGTTAGCCGAAGAATTTGTTTTATGATTTCAAAAATTATTGACATAAAGAATTTAGTTTTTAAAAAATATTATTTTTGTAATCATGTATTAATATTTTTTATTAGGATTTTTGAATGTCATTTTGATATTAATTAACTGATATTTAGAAACAATTTTTTTTTAGCATTACATAAAATATAAATTCGTTCATGATGTAAAAAAATATTTAGAGTATATATTAACTATTTTACTATGGCTATTGATAAAATGATAAATCGCTTAAATAGTCAATTTAAGTTTTTGTCACACAAAATAATTTTTAAGTAAAAAAATTGATTGAAACTTTTTTTTCATATTAAAAATTTTAATATATTTTTTCTAAACCTCACTTGCAAAACCCATCAAATAACTTTAAAACCTAAGTTTAGATTAATTAATTCAACTGATATAAATTGTTATAAATGTATACTAGATTTTGATCCGCGCTTTCAAAGCGCGGATTTGTTTTTGGATATGATATGTTTTTGTATTTTTGATATACATATCTATGTTAAAAATAGATATTCAGTATTTTCATATCAGATTCGGACCCACGACTGAACTGTAAATCATGTGATCCGTATATATCTTGTTCAAATTTATTGAAAATTTTGTTAATTAAAATTTTGATAAAAATCGGTAAAAATCTAAAAAAATATGATTAACATGTAAAGTAATCATGGTTGACCCATTAAAACTTTAAATAAAACTTATAATATTTCTAAAACTAAATTTTTATATACTTTTAAATTGTACATAAAATTGGAAAAAAAACTATTAGATTTGTAGTTTTTTGTACTTCGACGATTTTTTTACTATTCAAAAAATGAAAAGTGATATTAGATAAGACAAAAATGTATTTATATGACAGTATTAGTTTTTTTAATTCGTATTGTTTAAGAATAAGTTTAAAGATGTCGGATCGTATAAGAAATATTTCAACATATTATTTTTTACTATTTTGAATATATAAATCGAAATCATTAGAGAAAATTAAGATATGTTAAAAACATATTTAAAAAAAATATTTGGTTAAATAAGTTAAGATCTGTAAACATTAATGTTTGTTTCTATAAAATAATATTATCTTATTAAAAAAATCTTAATAATCACCCCATTTAAATTTTACCATAAATAAGTAGAGAATTTAGGGTAATTTTGTTATAAATATAAATGCATTATGTTTAAAGATAATGTTGTAGGAGACATTAATTATATTATATAGTATTTTTATTTTTTTTACCTAGAAGCAAGTTGGGTCTAAAATTTGTAATTATGTTTTAATAGTATTGATTTATATTTTTTAATAAAATTTATTTTAATCATTTTTTATTTGAAGACTAATTTGACACAAAAACTTTTTAAAATCTGTATCATACTAAAAAGTTATACTTGATACAAAATAGGTATAGTGGAATTCAACAAAACTTCTCTTTTCTTCTTCCCCTCATTTTCTTTTGTTGTCTTTCTTTGACAGGAAGAAACAAAAAAAAGCTTCTTCCTTTTTCTTTTCATCGGATCTCGTTCGAAATCTCGCATCTTCTCGTAGTGGATCGATCGAAACAATGACGATCCCTAACTCCACAGATTTCATGGTTGAAAACGCCGTCTGCGATTTCCCCTCTACTCCCGATGAAGAGAGACGTATCGTCTCGGAGCTCACCACCGACTCCGACGATAATCTCAAACAAGGAAACTTGTTCTTCGTCATCTCCAAAAGGTCTTCTTAACATTCCATTCTCAAATTCTTGTAGCCATTTTTTTCTGTTTAGATCTCTGTTACTTTTGGATCAGTCTTGTAAGATTTGGTGTTTAGGTTTTGTCTGTAATAAGGATGCATGAATGTACCAACTGCAGGTGGTACACAAGCTGGGAGAAGTATGTTGAGCCTTGTGAATCTCCGAGGCCTGGCCCAATTGAAAACAGTGATATCATCGAGAGTGCAAAGGACACTAGTGATCCACAGCTTCGTAGATTGCTCGTGGAAGGGGAAGACTACGTTCTTGTTCCTCAACAAGTTTGGAAAAGACTTGTTGAGTGGTGAGCGTTTTATCTAGACTTGTCCTTTTCTTACAACTATTGCTGGTTAAAATACGTTTTTTTTTGTGTTTCAGGTATAGTGGAGGTCCTCCAATACCAAGGAAGTTGATCTGTCAAGGGTTTTACAGTAGGAGTTATAGTGTAGAGGTTTACCCACTCTGCCTTATGTTGACTGATGGAAGAGATAAAAGTATCACTGCCATACGGTTGGGCAAACAGGTATGGTGCTTTTGTATTAGACAAAGACTCTTTGCATATTCATTATTAGACTCTTTCCTTACATGGGTTGTTGGTGTTTCAGGCCTCTATAAGGGAGCTTTATGAGAAGGTTTGTGTTATGACGGAGGTATCGCAAGAAAAGGTGTGTGTGTTTGAAGTGTTTCCATTTATATGGAGATGTGTTCTTTTCCTCACATTGATATGTATAAGCAGGCTCACATCTGGGATTACTTCGGTAAGAGGAAAGGCCAATTATTGGATCCTTTATCTAACAAGAGTCTGGAAGAGTCAAGCCTTCACATGGACCAAGATGTAAGTATCTAGAGAATTTCCTGCTACACTTGTTACATGACAAGTATTTGTCATAAATTGATTTTGGATCATTGTCTAGAATCTTTAATGACGAATATCTTGCTGAGAGGAACTCGTTAGATAATGTGCTGCCCCGTTCATCTATTATCGTAACTCAAACCGAATAACCTATAACTCGCTAATATTTAATGTTTGTGGTTTTGGTTCAATATTGACTGGTGCATCCCATGCAGATTCTTCTTGAAGTTGATGGGTCCTCGTCATCTCAAAATGCTATGAGCTCGGCAGGAAATGAGCTAGCTCTGGTACCTCTGGAACCTTCAAGATCGCTTGTTACGATTGCTGGTGGTCCAACCCTGTCTAATGGTCATTCCACCACGTCCAAGTTTAGTCTGTTTCCGAGAATTACTTCTGATGATGATGGCTGCGATTCTTTGAGTATTCTTGGAAAAGGAGAGAGGGGAGGGTTAGCAGGATTGAGTAATTTGGGAAACACCTGCTTTATGAACAGCGCTCTTCAGTGTTTAGCACACACACCTCCGATAGTTGAATACTTCTTGCAAGATTACAGTGAAGACATAAATAGAGAGAATCCTTTGGGAATGTGTGTAAGTATTTGATAGTTCATGCTATTTCTACTTTCTAATGTGATGGTATTCTTAACACAGGTTCTTAATATAATTTCTAACACTTAATTATCCAGGGTGAGCTTGCTATCGCGTTTGGTGACCTGTTGAAGAAATTATGGTCATCAGGAAGGAATGCAGTTGCACCGCGCTCTTTTAAGACAAAACTGGCTAGATTTGCTCCACAGTTTAGTGGCTACAATCAACATGATTCTCAAGTAAGTCATTCTCTCTAATGTGTACAATTGTGCAAATTATTTGTTCTTCCTCTTTGTGTGTATGACGTACTAAATTATTTGTTTCAGGAACTGCTAGCTTTCTTATTAGATGGGCTGCATGAAGATTTGAATAAGGTGAAACGAAAACCATACATTGAACTTAAAGATTCTGACAGTCGTCCGGATGATGAGGTTGCTGAAGAGCTTTGGAACTATCATAAGGCTCGGAATGATTCTGTAATAGTTAACGTCTGCCAAGTAAGTACCGTTTCTTAATAGGTTCTCCCATTGTCTTTTATATTCCTGAGTCCTGATCGATTCTTATGCTCTGTTCGATTTCTTCCAGGGACAATACAAGTCAACTCTGATTTGTCCAGTTTGTGGGAAAATATCAATCACTTTTGATCCCTTCATGTACTTGTCTTTACCTTTGCCATCAACGCTTACGCGACAAATAACAGTTACGGTATTTTATTGCGATGGAAGTCATCTTCCGATGCCATACACTGTTACAGTACCTAAATATGGATCATGTAGAGATCTTATTACTGCATTAGGTACTGCTTGTTGCTTAACCAATGATGAGAGCTTTTTACTTGCAGAGGTATGACTCTTGACGCGTTACTTTCTAATATCAATCTTTTAATTTTGCTGAATTCCATCAGTAAGTTGTGGCATTACCCTTTCAGGTATATGACCACAAGATCTTTAGATATTTTGAGAACCCCCTGGAGTCGCTGAGTTTGATAAAAGATGATGAGCATATCGTGGCTTATCGGATGAAACAGATGCAGAAAGGATCTGGAAAAGCAAAACTTGAAATCCTTCATGGAGGGCAGGAAAGGTGAGCGTGCTGGTTTTATTTGTTGCTCAGGATCTCTTCTTTTTTCTTATTGGACTCAGCTTGATGATGGGTCATAACTCTTGGAAACCACAGGGCTGTTCTAGAGAGTGTTAGAGGCAGAGACATGAAGCTTTTTGGGACTCCTTTTGTCACTTATGTCAACACAGAAACACTGAGTGGATCTGACATTGATGCCGTGATCTCTGGATTTCTGTCCCCGCTACACAGGGTTCAAGCCTCATCTAAGATTCACAACGAAAGAGAAAATGGTCACCTTCCTAATGCTGCTACTGAGGAAGCATCCGGAAGTATATCATCCCCAGATACTGAGATAGACGATGCATGTGATAGAGAGTTATCCTTCAGGATCTTTTTAACAGATGAGCGTGGTTTGGACTTCAAACCATGTAAGTCTGATTCTTCTCTGAAACCTGGTATCGTTACAAGGGTTTTAGTCGAGTGGAATGAGGGTGAGCATGAAAACTACGATTCCAGTTACTTAAATGACCTTCCAGAAGTTCATAAAACAAGTTTTTCTGCAAAAAAGACAAGACAAGAAGCGATATCTCTGTTCTCGTGCTTGGAAGCCTTCTTAGCAGAGGAGCCTTTGGGACCAGATGACATGTGGTATAATAGCTCGTAGCTTGAACTGGTGATTGCATAAGCTGATGTATTCGTTAGAAGATTTAAACTCTGACCTTCTTTCTCACTATTCTGAAACAGGTTTTGTCCGGGATGCAAAGAGCACAGACAAGCGAACAAAAAGCTTGACCTGTGGAAGCTACCAGAGATTCTCGTGTTCCATTTAAAAAGGTTCACGTATAGCAGATATCTGAAGAACAAGATAGAGACGTTTGTGGACTTCCCAATAAACGATCTAGACTTGAGCAAGTACGTGAAAAACAAGAATGGCCAGTCCTACTTATATGAGTTGTATGCAGTGAGCAACCATTACGGTGGACTTGGTGGTGGCCACTACACTGCCTACGCTAAGGTAGCTTACTTGATTGGTCTCACTATCTGTTTCTGCCAACTAATGCTTCTGACTGTTCCTGCAGTTGATTGATGACAACAAATGGCATCATTTTGACGACAGTCACGTTTCATCCGTAAATGAATCTGAGATCAAAAACTCAGCGGCCTATGTTCTATTCTACCGAAGAGTTGGAACTAAAACAGAGACACAATCAGCTGAGATGTTGATGACTGATATGGATTAGTCAAAGCATCAACTCACATAATGGGCTGCATTGGTTTAGCTCACTATATCCTTTTCTAATTCAAGTTGGTGGTTCGGTTGAAGAGTTCTGCTTCAGATTTTAAGATGTTATTATTATGGCAGATCTCTGTGGATAGGTGTGGGATTTAGGTTCGGAGAGATTATTTTTAATTAGATTCTCGAAGCTGAGGGGTAATTTTTTGGGTAGGGAACCAAGCAATGAACAGACTTAGAGATGTTGAGAGATAAGAGTTTGTGGAGTAGCCTTTGTCAAATATGTCACAGTCTACTAAGATCTGTTTAAGAATCTGTTTAATGCTACAAAGTCTACATTGGAAAATATAACTTTATAGCTTGTGAAGATCATACTGATGCGCTTATGAGGATTTTTTATCATTATTTGAAATTATCACTAGGAATGTGAAAATGAATAACGCTCACTATGAGCTTGATAACCTGACAAGTTTATGTTATTTAAATATCTAAGTTATTATAAATTAAGAAGCGGGATTTATGAAAAAGCATATTAGGATTTGTTTTACATTTATCATGAAGTTTCTATGTATAACATTTTATATTTATAACATAATATAAACAAGTTATCCTTTACATAGACATAGAGTGTATGACTGAAAAAAATAAAGGAAAAAAAGGTAGAGGAAGAACAAAACATAACAACAGTTTGAAATCAAAGAAAAAAATGTTGGTGGTTGAGATTACTTTCATATGTGTCTGACAGTTGGATTACTATGACAACTATAGAGTAATCAGAGGCAAAGAGGAAGGCAGACTAGCAAGTTAGCTTGTGTCTTAGACTAAAATTACAGATATTGTGTAGATTTTTCTTTCTAAAAAAAATTATATTGTTGGTAAAACTGTTTATTTAAATATTAAATAAATTATGAAGATAAATAATATTAAATAGTCTAATATTCAGATTGGATAATTTAGTAAATTTCATATATATCAAAAATTGTATCTTTTTCATTAACGATGATCGTGTCGTTTCAAATTAAAATCTCTGCCCCTATAAATATATATCCTTTATTTATCTATTACTAAGATTACTTGTTTATCTTCTTTAATTCAGGGAAATCCTTTTTTTATTCACATGGTTAGTTCAAATAACATAAAGAGCCGAAATCAAAATATTTTTTAATATAAGCGGACGATCTGTGTCCCACACATCGAAAGAATCATGAATAATATATATCGTTAAGCTCGGGGTTCTTGATTTTTGGTGTTTTCCTGAGGTAGAGAAAAAATAAATTTTAAAACGAACCAATCGAACGCAGCTAGCCACGTGTCAGTGCGGGACCGCAACAGTGGTAGGAAACTCACTTCAAAACAGGTCTTAATTAGGATTTTAGGAAATGGTTCTTACACTGTTTACGGCGCCCCACGCGTCAGTGGGCGGCCGCAAACAGTGCAAGAACATGCCCCTTTAAAAAACCCGGATAAAGATGCTCTTAGTAACGTAAGCTTGTAATCCTAGTGGAGGCTCCAAAGGTATTGGACTGTTGCCTGATTTAACTATTGGTAGCGTGGGGTATATTCTGATCCACTGCTCCTATGTTTCCTGACATATTACTATGAGAAAAGGAGTCTATTTCAACACAGACTTTACGCGTCGTGCCTTTTCCGTCACGAACTATATAATAGTGCGTATTTCATTACGCAACTAAAAAAAATTCAAAAATCCATATGAACTTTTCAGAAATCGTGTCTATATATATGTTGACCGTCAATGATGTTAGTTAACCGTTAACTTATCAAAACGACCGTCGTTTTGAATAATTCAAAAAATTAAAAATCTACACTTTCTGGGACTCTGACACAGAGATCATAACACCAAACATTCTTAACCACTAAAACTAAGGTAACATTCTTGTAGATGTTTATAAACATTAAATGATATATATGTTTTGTTTTATCAAATTTTTTTTAGTCTTTTGAAATAAATATATAATAGTTTATATTTTAAATAAATTTTATGAATCCTTTTTTTATAGATTTAAATTAATTTAATTTACTGCTGCTGTAAATTTTATTTTATATTATTATTTAAAATAAAATATATTGTAAATTTTAAATATTTTTTTATGTCTATAGAGCTAAGTTTATAAGTTAAATTTGAATTTAAATATTTCAATAATATTAAAAATATATCTAAATTACTTGTTTGAATTTATAAATTGCAATATTACAATTTTTAATAATATAATAATAATACATTTTAATTTGGTTTTATATGTTTATTTTTAATTAATACTAAAAGGTAATTATTCAAATCAATAGTAATTAATTTAAATTTATTAAAATAAGGATTCGTAAAATTTATTAAATATATAAATAATAATAAATGTATTTATAAAACTAAAATTATAAAAATTGATAAGATTTATTTGATAAAACTCAAAACATATTATATATCATTAATGTTTCCAAATTACTACAAGAATGTTACTTTAGTCTAGTGGTTAAGATGTTCAATATTAAATGTTTTCGTGCCAGAGTTTGAATCCTGAAAAAGAGCAGGATTTTTATTTATTTTTTTGAATTATCCAAAACGACGTTGTTTTGATAAATTACGGTTGACTAACATCATTGACGGTCAACATATATATAGGCTACAAATTTCGAAAAGTTCATATGAGATTTTTGAACTTTTTTTACGTTCGTGATGAAATACGCACTATTATATAGTTCGTGAAGAAAAAAACACGACGCGTAAAGTTCGTGTTGAAATAGACCCCATTTTCCTATTACTATGCGACTCTGTTCTCTTACTCTTTTGTGTGGGAGTTGGGTTTAGAAACAGAGGCATATAGGGTTGTACATTACCTTTTTCTTTTCTAAACTTAAGAGAACATAAAATATAAGCACGATAAGTAAGAATACATAGTTGTTGAGTTCTAGGGATCATTGTCACAAGAGACAGATTTCATTATAAAAAAAGCTTTTAAGTTAAAATGTTACAACCACTAGGACTGTATCAGACGTCTGATGCTGAGCCCTTTTGCCGAGTCTATCTTCTGACTCCACAAATCCAAGTTCCAAACAAATCTAAAACTGACTTAAAAACAACCCAAGTTTTACCTTAATTAGTTTTGGTTTTGTGGCATTGGGAGCCAGTCTAAAGAGGATGGGATGCTTCTTCCTGTCAAGAGTAGCCATACTTTGGCTTGGTACTCAACAAGAGGTCCATCCGGTTTCTCTCTAGCCATGAATGTAGTGTGGACAGCTAATGTTAAAGATAGTCTTCGTATTTAGGACAATAGATTTTTACTAAAGTTTTCTATTTGGAAATTATTTATAATTTTCTATAAAGAACTCTTTCTGAAAATACTACTATTTTATTATTGCTTTTGCTTGTTGTTGGATGATTTACAAGTGAACTAAATACGATTATTTATACCAGTGAAGCTACTTCTACTACCTTTTCTTGATCTTATCCACAACTTCTTCTATGCACTTCTTTTTCTTGGCTTCTTGGGTCAATGCTTAATTGTGTGTTTTAATCTTGGGCTTAAGAGGGAAACCCAACAAATCTCTCCTTTCCGATTTAGCTCGAAACCGTCGCCATTGCCGATGTCTTGACAACAATCTTAAAACTTCTTGATCGGTAGTACCTTGGTCATAAAGTCTGACCAGTTTTTGTCTGTGTACCTTGTTGAGATGTATGAGCTTTCTTCAAGAACTTCTCGGATCCAATGATGCCGAATATCGATGTGCTTCGAGCAAGAGTGGAATGTTGAGTTCTTTGCTAAGTAGATAGCACTTTGGTTATCACATAGCATGCTGTACTTTTCTTGCTTCACTCGCAGCTCAAGTAAGAAGTTCTTCATCCCATAAAATCTCGTTGTACGCTTCCGTGCTGCGATGTACTATGCTTCTGTAGTAAACAAGACAATACACTTTTGTAGCGTTGATTGCCATGAAACAGTCCTACCTGCAAAAGTAGTCACAAATCCTGATGTTGGTTTCTTTGAATCTTTATCACCAGCCCAATTTGCATCGGTGTAACCGTTCAACTCAAGTTTCTCATTTCCGAAACGTAAACACTTCTAAATTTTGCCTCGTAGATAGCGTAGGATCCACTTAACTGTTTCCAATGCTCCTTTCCTGGATTGGCTAGCAAGCTACTCACAACTCCTACTGGATAGGCAATGTCGGGTCTGGTGCACACCATAACATACATGAGATTGCCAATTGTTGATGCATATGGGGTAGTCTTCATTTCCTTTTTCTCTTTCTCACTTGTTGGACTTTGCTTCAAAACTTAGCTTGAAATATCCACCAAGTGGAGTGCTCACCGGCTTTGCTTTGTGCATGTTGAATCTTTCCAACACCCTTTCTACATATCTTTCTTGGGATAACCATAGAAGCATCTTTGGTATGTCCCGAGTGATCTTCATTCCAAGAATCTGTTTTCCTTGCCCCAAGTCTTTCATTGCAAAACACTTTCCCAATCTTTCTTCAATGCAGCTATCTTGTCGCGATCTTTGCCCACAACCAACATGTCGTCAACGTAGAGAAACAATATGAGAAAGTCACTGCTTGTGTATCTCTTTATGAATACACAATGATCATTCTTGGTTTTCTCGAAGCTATGATCTGCCCATGAAAGAGTCAAACTTCTTATACCATTTCCTTGGAGCTTACTTTAGGACATAAAGACTCTTCTTTAGTTGACACACCAAGTCTTCTTTTCCTGGAACCTTGAGTACTTCGGGTTGCTCCATGTAAATCTCCTCCTCGAGTTCACCATGTAGAAAATCCATCTTGACATCAAGTTGTTCAATCTCCCAAGTCTAGAGCCGATACTAGACCAAGAACAACTCGGATAGAGGAAATCTTCACCACTGAAGAGAATATTTCTTCAAAAATTTATGCCTTTGTTTTGGTTGAATCCTTTCACAACCAACTGGACTTTGTATCTTGGATTTGAGCTTCTGTTCTCATACTTTAACCGGTACACCCACTTGTTCTTCAAAGCTCTCTTTCCTTTTGGTAGCTTCATCAAACTCGTAGGTGTGATTATCTTGCAAGGATTTCATCTCATCTTGCACAACTTTTACCCACTCATCTTTATGAGTGTCGACTAGATCCTCCTCATAGCTTTGCGGCTCCCATCTCATCTATAAGACTCACATACTCATGTTGATAGTATCGTACATATGGCCTTGTCTCTCTTCTGTACCTTCTTGTCTCATGTTCTTCTTCGGGCTCCCACTTGATCTTCTTCTTCACTTTCATCACCATTTAAAGGATCTCCATCCTCTGGGTTAGCGTCATCATCTCCAAACCGCTTCTTCATGATCTTTGGTTTTGTGAGCATCTTCATTTTTACAACCCTTAACTTTGGTTTCTTGGTTTTTTGATATTTTTGATTGTTTGATCTTCGAAGAAAACAACATCTCTGCTCTAGATAACTTTTTTGTTTACCGTATTCCAAAGCCGATAGCAGAAATCATCTCTTGGTGAGCCAAGATAAATGAATTCTTTAGTCTTGGAGTCTAGCTTGGCCCGTTCATCCTTAGGGATATAGACGAACGCTCTGCACCCGAAAACCTTCAAATGGTTGTAAGAAACCTTCTTACCCGACCAAACTTCCTCAGGGACATAACTTTCCAAATGGACTGATGGTGTAAGAAACCTTCTTATCCGACCAAAATTCCTATGGGACATAACCTTCCAAAAATAATGTCCATTGCAGTCTTTATAGCTTCTCCTCAAAACGTTTTAGGTAATTTTTCATAAGAGACCATACACCTAACCCTTTCTGCAGTCATTTGATTCATTCTCTCAGCAATCCAATTAAGTTGTGGTGTCTTTCGTGGTGTGTTTCTCTATCCTGATTCTGTGAGCTTTGCAAAATCAAATCAAACACACTTGAATTTTTGACATGTACTTCGTTCTGCTTGGCTACAAACTCCTTGAAAGCATCAAGAACTTGATCTTTTGATTTCAAAAGATGTAGCCACACCTTCCTTGAATGGTCATCAATAAAGGTAACAAAATATAATGCACCTCCATTGGATTTCTCTGACATGGAGCATTGACAATATGCACAAGATCAAGAATATGCTTCATCTCATATGTGTAGATATCTCTGGAATGTGACTCTATGTTGTTTTCCAGCTAATCAACTAAACAATCATATCTTTCATGTGGCATTCTTAATGTCTCCTAGATGGAAGGATCCTAATGAATTTGGTTGATGATAACTAAAACTTAGAGTTGAGAAATTCGTAGTAGTCTTTGAGATTAGTATTGGGCCTTGAGGGTTAGTGGAAAAATATATAAAGTCCTTTAACTTAAGTTGTGTGGTTATTAAAAACTATATGATGATACAATTGTGTTACCCAATGTTAAAATAAATTATGTGAGTTGACACAAAAAAATTACTCAAGAAAACTCTTAGAGAAAAGGAGAGAAGAAGGCATATTTCGTCTGGGTTTATTAAGGCAGGTTTTGAGAGTCAAACGATCTTGATTGGGCTGATATTTAGTGGGAAGTTTCTTCAGTTAGTATGTTAGAGGTTCGCCGAAGGGATTTGAATTTCAACAGTTGAATATTCTGTTGTTTAGGTTGTAGTGAAACTGGTCATCATTGTTCTTTAGAAGTGTTGTCTTGAATGTTTGGTAAATCCGACGGTGAGATATCCTCTGTTTGAGCTGAAATTTGGTAGAGGTGTTTCTAACTTGTTTATCTTGTATTTTTACGATGAGATTAGTTTCTGGTTGCCGAAATCCTTGTGAGCTGAAGTCGTTTGGTTGATGTCGGTTTTGAAGCTTTGTGTTGCTTTCTTGCTGTTGTTCTTGTGTTGGAGATAGTTTTGTTATGTTCAGGTTGCTCACATCGAAGAGGTTTTCTTACATAAAAGTGCTTGTATTTTTAGTTATTGTTTATTGTATGTCTTGCTATTGTCAAAGTATTTTTTTCACAGATTCACAAAAATGCAGAGAACATTCCGTTGTGTGTGGTATCAGAGCTAGTGTGATTTACTTATCTGATCCAACATGTTTATTAACATTAATAATAATAGTTTATTATGCAACTGTAACTGTAGTTTCTAATTAAAAAGAAGTAAAAAACTGTAACTGTAGTTTTCAAGGATACAATGAACAGATGCTACAAACTCCTCTAGGCTGTAGAGCTTCCGGTCTCGTTAATATAAGACCGTTACAATTTGTACGTTACAATCAGTGTTCTGGTCAATTGTTGAATATTAATTCGTATCAGAAGCACCAGCAGAATGTTTCTTAGAATCATAACAACAAATCACGTTTGACATATCAAGCTCCTGGCCATCCTCATGAAAATATTGTTGCACAAGTGATCACAGAGTCACCTCGGCTGTGAGAGATATCACTTCCATCAAGTGTTAACGGCTCTTTTGCAAGCTCACAGCCAAAGCAAATGAAACGCCTTTAACTATTGAGCATATTATAAAGAAGAAACTTAGGTTCACCCTTAGGGTGTGAACCTTTAAATTCACCTCACCTCTAATAACCAATTAAATTGTCACGTAGATTAATGAATAAAAATAGTAATATATATTTTCAAAAACCAAAAAATAGCTAAAAAATAATAATATCAATTTTAACGACGTTAATTCCCAGAAACTAAACCCTAAACCTAAATCCTAAACACTAAATCCAAACGCAACACATTAATCCAACCATATATCCTAAATTAAACCTTAGACCCTATTCCTAAACCTAAACCCTAGACCTTACACCCAAACCGCATACCCTAAACTCAAACCCTATATCCTGAACCATACCCTAAATGTTTGGGTTAATGTTGATGGTATTCCTTTAGAGTTTAAGGTTAAGATTTAAGGTTTGGATTTAGAATCTAGAATTTTGGTTTAAGATTTACGATTTAGAGTTTGGTTTTAAGGTCTAGGGTTTGGGTTCATGATCTAAGGTTTGAGTTTAGGATTTATTATCTAGTTGGGTTTTAGGATATAGAGTTTAGGTGAGGGTCTAGACATGGGCGGTCCAGTAATAATGGGGTTATAAGCAAAAAGAATGGGGGTCCATACAGAAACAAAAAAATGAGAAATGAAGACAAAGTTTGAACGATGCCGGCAGTGGCATGCATAGAGTATTTAGGGCATAAGGTAAAATAATTCATTTTATTTAAATGATAATACAAATATAATATTAGAGTAATTATAATTTTAAAATAAAAGTAGATAAAAATAACTGCTTTAGTTATTTTGGATTTTAAAATTGTTTATATGACAGAAAAACTATACAAAATTCTCATGGAAAATGTTATATTTGTTAGTGAGAAATTTTACATATATGTATTTAAATTCTATGCAGAGAAGAAGTTTTCAACATTAAAAAAGATGGCTAGCGTCCAAATCAAAAAAGATAATAGAGATGAATGTCGGAGGAAATTGAACTATTAAAAGAATACATTGGTTTTGGGGTAACTATACTAGCATTTGGCTTATGATCATCTCTAATTTGAGGCCCTAAATTTTATAAAATGATGAGAGGGGCCTAAGGGCAATGCCTCAAACTTAGATGCATAGGCACGGCTCTGGATGCTGGTCCACAACTAGACTTTCTTTTGCATGTAAAATGTGGATTACCCATTGAAATGATATATTTTTGTTGGAGATTCACGTCTGGCAATCATCTCTGTCGTATGCAGAAATGTTGTAAAAAACTAAAATTATTTATAATAAAATGGGGGCTGAATATTCTGGTGAGGGCAGAAGGCTAGTTTAGGGGTTTAGGCTGTTTGAGTTTAGGTGCTACGGCTGAGTTTGATATTTAGATTTGAGTTTATAGGATAAAGATTGAGTTGAAGTTTAGGGGTTCGGATTCTCGTCGTAAGCGGTTTGGATTTTAGATTTAACCGATGTTGTTAAAATTAATATTATTATTTTTTAGCTATGTTGGTTTTTGAAAAATAAATTTAATATTTTTTATTCATTAATTTACTTAACATTTTGATTGGTTATTAGAGGTGACGTGAATTTAAAGATTGAATCCTAAAATGAACTTAAGTTTTGTTTTATTATTATTAGGGTGAATCTAAGTTTTGTTTTATTATTATTCTTTCACTTCTTTCCATAACTCAAACTCTCTTGGAGCCTTGCCTTACTTTCAAAGCATGGAGTGTGTAGGACTCTGGAGCCTATCTAACATATCTGTGATGAGTATCCTAAGTGAAAACGTTTCTACCAACTCACTGAGAGAACAAAACCTTTCCATTCACTGAATGAGAATCTGATTTTAAACTAAGTAAGAAGAGCAATATATGATAACCATCTTAATCTTGCGAAGAAAGGTTTATATTGTACATTGTGTCTATCTTGGTTTAAGCTTCCAAACCTTCTCCATTTTCTTTCTCCACTCTGGGGAGTTAACGGTCTCATAAACGGCCAAAGAAGGCTTAAACCAGACGTTGATCGTTGAGAATCTTTGACAGAAAGACTGATCTTGGTGCCTTCATCATGACAACAAGAAAAAAGAATACAATGCGAAACCTCACAATTTTAAGAAATAAATAAATATCAAATATGTGACAATAACTTCTGAATATATGTGTGTATATATGTAATCTTGTTCATCGGATCACTTAAGCAACACTACTAATTATTTTAAAAAGAGATGAAAAACACTGAAAAGGAGGAGCTGAAACTTAGTTGATCTCAATGAAGAGACTTGCCTGGGGATGCAAACCTGCATCTTTCAGTGACATTGACTCTTTGTCTCTTCCATATACTGTTCTGGGAAAGTTTGTGATTAAGCTATACTCTTCTGTTTCTAGCAATCCAAGTGAATCAATGTAGTCATACAATGTCTGTATCTTGGTATTGCTTTCAAACCTCCTCCCTTTTCTTTCTCCATTCGGAAACCTTACCAAAACCTGCATTTCATGGCATAGACTAAGTAATAGTACTACGTTTTATGAGCAAAGAATAAGTAATGAATGGCAAAGAAAGAATGAGAACTTACTTGTGTAACATCAGGTCCTTTCTCAGGTTCGTCTCCAAGAGCAAGTGCTTTCTCTTGTCTCATTCTCACTCTAGCAGCTTCCCTCTCTGCAGCTTCACGCTCTGCTCTCTCCCGAGCCTCTTCTTCTTCTTTGCGTTTCCTCTCTTCCTCAGCAGCTTCCCTCTCTAAGCGTTCTTCCTCTTCCTGTCTCTGTCTCTCCCTTGCCTAAACACACAAAAAAAAAAGATACCATAAATTTAGACATTAGACTAATTACAATAGATCTTGTAAACACCGGGCTGAGAAATATACTTGATCGGCTTCAAGAGCAGCCCTGTAAGCAGCATCTTGTTCCTCTCTCAGGCGCAAATTGGTTCTCCTTTCCTCTGCCTCAACCCTTGCAGTTACAAGAACAGGTGAACTATCTTCCACAACTCTTTGCAGTATAGTAATCATTTCTTCTGGAGTTTTTGGTCCCTCCACCTGCCACAAGCAAACGGCACAAACACAACAAAACTAAGAACTACGTCTCCTGTATGACCACATATACTACTAAACTCATACAAGCTTAGTATCAGAATGAATGCAACATTGGGTCACAGAGTCAAACACTTATATCTCTACCCCTTTACTACTAATCATTTCAACAAGATAGTAGTGACCACACATTTTCAAAGCAGTTCCCTAATCACATAAGAGAGATAAAAGATATATACCACGTCTACTTAAAGTTGCTAAATTGCCTCTTCCATCACTTTCTTACAGGCACTGAATACCAATCCAAGAATCACCACACAGAATCTATGATCAGAGAGAAGAAAGACTGTTACTTTACCTAATCACAAGACATAACAGAACTAAAAAATCTTATTGCCAGATCCAAAACCAAGTCTACTTAAAGTTGCTGCTAATCAATGAAGACCAACCCAAGAATCACCACACAGAAACTATGATCAGACAGAAGAAAGACTGTTACTTTACCTAATCACATGACATAACAGAAGTAAAAATCTTGTTGCCAGACCCAAAACCAAGTCTACTTAAAGTAGCTAATCAAACGAAGACCAATCCAAGAATCTATGATGAGACAGAACAATAAAGACTGTAACTTCACCTGCTGAAGAAGAGCAATCCTCTGATTAGCAGCAGGCATAACCACAGCACAAAACGGAAACCTCGAGGCCTTCAAGCTATTACTCATCTTAAACCCTTCACTAGATCGAATACTACCTCCCCAGCAAACAAAATTCTCATTCAAAAACGCAACCAACGCTTCATCACAAAGCGTCCCATCACAAAACGCAGGCGTATCAGGATGATCAGGAGAATGCAAGTAAACAAACAAGAGCTTAAACTCGCTCCTAGATCGCTGAAGCGCGTCCATGAAACCTTCCGGTACAAACCCAGGGTTCCTCCCGTAATCTCTATCGAACAAAGCAATAAACTCTATCGCCTCACCACCTGCCGAAGAAGGCACAAGCCGAGCCGACTCGGAGCCACCACCACGACGTCCTCCAAACCCTAACACACCGAGGGAATACGATAAAACTCCACCGGCGGCCCAGAATCCGAACCCGATGGCGCCGGAGACTAACCCTAAGCTACCGGAGACGATGGAGATCGGTAAAGTGATGATCCTCCATGCGATTCCCGGAGGTCTGAGGAGTTCTCTTTCGAGGTGTGAATCGTCGTGGGTTCCTGGTGGAGAGTGATCGGTAGTTTGGGGATCGCGATTGTGGATGTGGGAAGAGGATGCGTGGGCGTCGTGATCAGATGAAGTGAAGGAGGAGATGGCGAGTTCGAGGTCCCAGCCATGAGCTTGGAGGATCTCCCTGCACAAATCGGGATCTTCCAGACCTGTTATCGCTTGGAAGTAACCCAATTTGTCGGCGACGTCAACCATTGAGATCTTCTTCGCTTAGCCTCTATCTCTCTCTAGAAACAAGAAAACTGTGCTGATTAATGGTTGATCTGTTCAAACCATTTGGATCGGATATCCGGATCTAGATTCGAGCTTTCCGGATATTTGGATTCGTTTTTTTTTAAGATATTTTAAAATTAAATTTAAAACTAACTAATTTATTATTTATTTATTTATTTTTGTTAAAAATGAAAATATTAAAATTTTGAAAAAAATACAGAAATTGCATCATGTATACATAAAAAACATAAATTCACTAAATAACTAAAATTCTTCCTATCTTTTTACTCTTTCCCAAAATTTAATTATTATTTTTTTTGGTTATTTGACAAATAAACTCAAAAAAATTATATAAAAATTATGTATAATATACATTTATAAATATAATTGTATTTTAAATATTTTAAAAATATATAATAGGATTAGATCCGGATATCCAAACCTGAATTTTACTAATCCAGAATTTCGAAATATTCGTTTTTCGTAACGGATCGGATCACGGATGTTAAGTCAGAGGCTTAGTAACAATGACGATGGCCTCCACTTTAATTATCGAAAGTACCCCTCGACTTTTACACGACGCGTTTTGACAAACCGAACTCGAAATTGCTAGAGGATTAAACCATCTGGCTAATATTCAATTGGGCTCGCCAATTACTTAATAGCCATACAATCTTTTCTCAACTGTTTTTTTAATATACCTTTCATTTATGCAAAGCAATGTTTTTCAATTCTTCATTGTTTAGAATAAGGAAGAATAATCTTTTGGAGAAAAAGGTAAGCTCCCATTGATCCATCACTCAACGCTAAGAATGTATTCTCTCTGTTTTACTATGTCCGTTGACACGCTAAAGAACTCTCATGAGCACTCAAAAGTCAAAACCTCAGCTCAGATCACCTGAACCTTCATGTCAAATTACTGGTTTTTTATACATACAATGCCTTAGACTTAACCCTCACCAGATTGTTTCATACCTAAACTGAGAGAAGAAAAAATAGGAAGAGCTAAGGTATATTATCACCTTAATCTACATTTTTTTTAATAACCCGGGGTATCATGACCTCCACCAAGGTGAATTCAGATTTGCAGCGAATGCCCGTAGCAACTTACGTCATCGACCGGAATACGCCTCGATCACCGGATGCTGGAAAGCTTGAATGTTAAATTTTACCCTAAATTTTACCCCCAATGGCCAGTGAGATTTGAATCCGGATTGGGGTCGAAACTCTCTCAAGATCACTGGATCATCCTCGCTCGGTTCACCTGAATCTACATTCCTTCTCTCACACATGTAATATGGTATCATCTGGGTTGTATTAGGTAGGAATGACAAAAAGCTTATGATTCTTGTATTGCCTCTAAACTTTTATGTTATGATTCTTGTGGTGTGTGTTGGAGCTATCACTGAAGTAATTTGTGAAGGTGAAACACCGTAGATAACCCAACTGTGAGTTGTTGAAAAAGTCATTGGTTGAGAGAAAGATCAACAAGTGTCTGAGCTAGCTCAAGGTTTCTGTTTATGTAAATTATGATAGATTGCAAGAAGCAAGAGAAAAAACTGCTCGATCACAATCTTATCGTGTAGTTTGCCAAGTATTAAAGAACAAGGAGGTGGTAACCGGAACTACAAGATAATCATCAACATATAACATTTCAGAAAACTTTTTTTCTTTCTTTTTGAGCAATCAACGTGAAGGAAGAGAATGCTCATGGCAAAGATGACAAAAGAATACATCCACACAAAACATTTCAGAGAATCTTCTTTTCCCCCCTAAACTCTTAAGAGAGATGATCATCATCTCCCAAAAGAAAAACGCAAATTCACTAAAACCCTAGGACACCTAGATCGAGATTTAACGTATGGGGAGGAAGAAAGGGCAACGATTGCAGATTAAAGAGCTAGGTGCTAGAAGATAAACCCAATGTGGTCCTCAGAGTCAATAATTGTGCTGTCAACATAGCAACTTTTCAAAATCGCTTTAGCAATTGGAACGATGAGTGTAAATCTCATTGCAACTCATCATCGGACAACTTTACAATATTATAACCATTTCAATGTACCTGCAAAGCAATGCTTTGTTTTCTAATAAGATGGGTAGGCTTCTCAAAACAATCAAAATTCGGCATTCATCATATCCAACGTTGAAGTTAGATTCAATGTAAGGAACTAACGATTGAATTAAACTTAGCTAGAAATAATTTCCAGTTCAAACTTATTTAATCTAAAAAACTCTATTCTATATATCTAAATTTAAAGTCAGATATAGTAACTAAGAACCAATGGACAACTTCGGCTCAAACAAGGTAATGTACTTACTAATCTATTCTACTAGTACAATTCCTTATAAACTTAAAGATCATCTTAGAATCGTAACGGGATTTCATGCTAAACATCACAATTTCAACTCACATGAATAACCTGTATTCTAAAAATCGGTCTAGCCGGCAACTAGGTGTCCCGACTAGCAAATCACCGATTTTTAAGAAAATAGGTCTAGAGGCTCAAAAAATTGGGTCCAGGCACCCGCCTAATCAATAATCCCGTATAAGACGCTTGACGGCCGCCTAGCGATTTGTTGAACAATGCGAAAAACACTTAAAATATCCTTAGAATCTATTCTACTACTACAATCCTTATAACAATTATGAAAGACTAGAAGGATGAAACAAGATTACAGTGTTAAAACATCAAAATTTCAACACACAAGAGCAAGGTTCTCAAAAACAGTTAAAAGATCACACATATATCAGAAAACACACAAGCTTGATCTTTTGCATATGGCTTCATCTATTTCTCAACAGAAACTGAGCATTAATATATATATATATATAAATAAACCAAGCATAAATATATATATATGAACTTCATAGATCATGAACAAAGAACAACCATAATCAGTTTCCACATAAATATTTCCAGAAAAAAAAAGATATACAATCAAAAGTTCTGAGCAGCATCATAACATCATAGATTTAATAACCTAGACCCCAGGGATTACCGGAAAAATCTAAACGATGTCGTCTGGCTGAGGAGGAGCGGCGGAGAAAGCAAGGGGACGGCTGTTGGATTCTTCGTTGTCCTCGTCGTCGTCATCATCATCATCGAAAGTAGATAGGTTGACGCAGGAGCAACGCTCGAGGGAGGCGAAGAAGGCCGAGATGACGGTGGCGCCGAACCAGCTCGCCGCCTGATCTAGCTTCTCGAGGGAAGCCGTGCTCAGATTAGAGGCGGTAGAGGCCGTGGAGTTGATGCTGCTGCTTTTATCCATGGCTCGATTTTGAATCTTTCTCAAGATCAAGATCGTGTTTTAGGGATTTGAATCCGAAGAGAAAGGATGAATTGGGGATTTTTATAATGATGAGCGATGGAGAAATAACAGTAAGCATAGAGAATGTATTTATGTATTATAGACCCGGGTTCGAACATGGGATGAGCAAATGATTTTTTTTTTGCGTTCTTTTAAATTTGTGCTAACAAACTACTATATGGACGTGCGCAAAGTAATATGAGCCTAATTTGTGTCCGATTTATCACTTTTTAAAGTTATGCTATAGAATACATTAAGATATATACAAAATATAATAATAATATATACCTAAAAATAATTTTGCCACCAGAATAAATTAAAAAAAAATGATTAAAATATATTTTATTAAAAGGTATAAATATATATTTTTTATCTATTGGATTAACTAATAAACGTAAAACTTAAAGTTATGGCGTGGAGTTTTGAAGATAATGTTTAAAATTAAATAAAATATTAAAAAGATTAAAATTTTAAAAATAATAAATAAAAAAATATTTTTTAAATTTTTTTTTGTGGTAAAAACTTTAAAAATTATATTTAAAAGATTACCTCTATATTAAATGTGTTTAGTGGATGTTTAAGAAACCTGAAAATTGAAGATTTTGGATTCTTTTCCAATAAAAAGAATTGGTAGATTCTTTTTTGTTACCATAAGCAATGTAGAATTATATAATGAGTAGGATATATAAAAATATATTACGTGAACAAATAGGAAAAGCGCATCTGGTGTAGTGGTATCATAGTGCCCTCCCATGGTACTGACCCGGGTTCGATACCTTGATGCGTAGTTGGGATTGTTTTGGTTTCCACTCCGTTTTTCATTTTCTTTATACTTTTGGCGAGTTTATGATGTGAGAAAAGTCCACGGCCCGAAAATATTATGGGCTTGAACCTACTATTAGTTAAAAATTTAAACGAAAACAAAATATAGTGGCTTATACATAATCCCACATCGGTAAAAACAAAAGTAATTAAGTTATATATATACAGGAGATAACAATACATCAATTGCCGAGCTTGGTAACGTAAGCTTGTAATCCTAGTGGAGGCAATTTACGGTAATGGGTTTGTTGGTTCAGTCGAAGCGATGAGAGGAGTATCGGGACCAACAATCCTGATCCAAGCCACGAGCTGAGTCTTCCGTGTGATGTAAGAGAAGGCTTGAGTCATCATAATGACCTCTTTCTAGACGGGGGATAAAAGAGCGTTAGATCCATGTTTCACACACACGGCTAGCGTTTATCCTCGTTTCTAGCAGCCGTTGGACCTCATGGGCTGAATCCCAATTTGGCCCATTACCTTTTTCTTTTATTTTTCCCCGTTAGCTAAATTTTTATCCGCGCTATTCTAAATCATTATTGACACAAGAGGAATCATCCTATTTGTTATACTAAATCATGTTGTTATACGATTCTAGTTTTACCAAGTGTCACAAATATCTTTGTCAACAATGCCACAACCATCCAAAAATAACATTTTTTGTTTTGTTTTTAGTGAAAGTTTTATGGTTGCATTTTACTATGTGAAATGGGAAAAAAATCTGGTGACCCTCTACTTAGATCTGAATTAAACCTGCTTTTCAAATCAAATAACCATTAGTGGTCACACATACTAATTAATGCTTCCAACCTCTCATTATAATTTTACTATATAGTTTGTGTTAAATCTTTTTCAAACTAAATAATTAGTTGGCAACAGGTAAAGAAAACATATTGTCATTTTAGTGATTACTAGAGATACAATATATGTGTAAATTCGTATTTCTTTTCGCTTAAACTACATCAGACAATATATATAACTCAACTTTGATATTAGTGCTATATATGAACAATATATAAAGTCTCATCTCTAAATGTCTAAGCTCACCTCATCATCCGGAAATCTTTCAGCACTACATATATGCTCAAATATCTAATCTCAGATAGCATATTCCATGTAAAGGTGATATGCGTTGGTATCCAAAATCACCTGAAAAAAATCAAGAGAGGTGTGGTTATTGGTTAATAATATCTCTTGCCACGTTTTCATCGATCTACATACCGGAAAAGTACTTCATAGTTTACCTTAGAAGATGATAATTACAACAGTCGTGAAAAACTTGCATAACCCAGATGAACAAAAAAGTTAAATTTAAAAGGGTTTGAAAACGTTCTCACATCCTCCTTTCAATATGCGGGATCAATTTTTTGTTGCTCTAGCTATTCTTTTGACAATGTCTCACATGTTTCTCACCTGAAAAGGGTATAATCAATAGATTAATTCTTGAACTTCTTTTTCCTTTGTTACAAATAAAAAGGCGTAAAACGAAACAGATTTACTTGACATGAGCTGGAGTGGGTTGAACGATAATTATAATATAGCCCACTCTAAAGTTCATTTTATCTCAACAATAGTGACTTGACAAAATAAAATTTCCTCATTGGTTGATTTTATTTGCTGATGTGGATAGCCTAGATAGAGCTCATATCCAACTTTTAGTATTGTAAGATTAGTCTTATATTTAAATATTTATAAAAATACTAAAACCAAAATAATTTTATAGTTTACTTGTTAAAATCAATTTTTACAATCATTTTTATTATATAGTTATCTTATTTGATTTACATTTGATTATTACATAAATTAACATATACATGAAAAGTCATAATTGAAAACTATTTTATATTTAATTTATATTAAATTATGATCTGGTTTTAAAGTTGAATTACCATTTAGAAAAAAATGATGTTTATTTAGATAATATATGTTTGTATATATAAAAGTTTAATATGTTGATTTTATACATGTCTTATATAGTTACTAATGTTAACCCATTCTACCAACGTATTATATGTTTTAGCATTAATATTTTCTATTATAAAAATAAAATAGATTACTTTATCGATTTAATATAATTTTATGATATTTACTTCAATATAATAATTTTCTTTTAATATGATAGATTATGATTATAAAATAGATGAAAAGAATATATTTTTTTATTCATCAATGTATAATTATATTTTATTAGTAATTCAAAATTAGTGATATTTACATCATTTTTTAGTATTAGTATCTTGTAAATATCGTTTTCAACAAATTTGTAAAATTTGTAATATATATTTATATCACTAATGATTTAAAATGAAAAGATATCAAAATATATTATGATTAAAGTAGTTATAGAGATTTATTATTAGTAAAACAGACCATTTCTATTATTTAAGAGTTATTTTGTGATAAGAACTTAAAAAGTGATTATTTGTGAGAATTACTTTTTTAATTTCTTTTGTTTTCTTTTTATTTTTCACGTACGTTTATTTCTTTCTCAAGAATATCTATTTTTCCTTTCTACTCTTTTTACAACGTAGTTATTTTGTGTCTAGAATTTTTTTGATAAATTATAATTTGTGTGTTATACATCTGTAATTTCATTAAAAATAGTTTTATTTAATTCTTTTTGTTTTTTTAATAGAACGAATGGCCACAAAAAAATTAAAAATTAGACTTAGAAAATATAAAAGTATTTAAATTGTTGAATGACCACCATATTTGAACAATATTACTAAGTACATAGACTAGGCTTCAACTGGCGACCACAATTTAAGGAAAAAAAAAGATCATAAATTTGTTATTCATTGAAAATGATACCAATTAAGTTGATTTTTTTTTGTCAAAATCCATACATGGGTCCTACTATATTCATTTATTTTCCTCATGTATGTAGGAATTCTTGAAAAAATATTTCATCCTCTAATCTTGTTGAGGAACAAGTGCAAAATAATAACTAAAATTTAAAATTTGAAAAAAAACAAAATAAAAATAAAAATATAGATAATACAAAAAGTGGCGCAAGACAATATTAAAGTATCAACTCATCTTCATCTAAGATCAATTTAACTGCACCATGTACTCCAAAAAAAAAGAAAAAGAAAGTTTGAATTTATCTTCTTTAATTTCATGATAATCGCACTAACTCTATAAATACTTAAGTATTATTCCTGGGTAGAAAAATTCATTGACGAAAGCAGAAGCAGAGTTTACAGATTTATGCTTTCTATTTTCTATTAGGAGTTTGAGCAACATCAAAGGTATGTTATTGAGCTATAAAGTAAATAACAATTAAATTATTATAATTTTCTTTTTGATTTGAATTTTTGCTTATATTTTTAGGACCATGGCAAGTTCTCAAGGAAATAATGGATCATGTCGAAGCCGATGGTGAAAGCGGATCAGTAAATTAATTTATGTAATTTTTAAACAAGTTAGTATGATGAAAACAAAAATTTTGATCCTTAAAAACATGTATTTTTAGTATATTTGGAAGGATAGGAATTGTCAAATTCTTCTTGAACTCATTATTGGGGAGTTAAAAGCAAATGGTTACTCTAGTAGAATGCCTAATGTTGCTGGTAGAAAAAGAGTTGAAAACAAATTGCTTGAGTTGACTGGAGACAATAATGTTTTTTGGGATCCTGAGATAAAAAAACAAAATCGTTTACTTGCGTAAACTTTGGCAAACAAATAATCAGTTGATGAACTGTACTGGTGTTGCGGTTGATATGTCTAATGGACAGATAATGATGCCTTGATCTTCGTGGACATATCGGATTGCGGTGATTACTTTTTTCTTTATCATATAAAAATTATTTACATCATAAACAAAATATATACTAATGTTTTTTTTTTTAATTTACATGAGTATGGAAAATCTGGAAAGTTCGTAAGTGTTTTGAAAAAAGTCGTTGCCATTCAAAGATTTATTGGATCAAATATATGGTGAATATGATGTTGAACAAGATGAACGTTATTCTCAATTTACATATTTGACACACCTGAAAGGGACACAATCCCAAAAACAAGAATGTAACCAAGAAGGTAACAACCAGATACCTGACCAGTTATGCGGGTGTAAATAGACGTGGTCCACAAGGACCACAACGCTATAATTGCTAATTTTTTATTGTGTTTTAATATTCGTTTGGGTTTTCCTAGTCAAAATTATATGTCTTATGCATGTCTTCGTATAATAAAATTTATTTACTTACTTTTCTATGGAACTTTTTAAATGTAGATCATATGTGTGGTGAGAAATTGTCAGTTTTTCATAGGTGAAGTTTTAACATATTTGTGTTAAAAAGTTAACTTGTATTAGAAGTTTAAAACTTCGTAGTTTTCATTGTGCGAGTATTTTAAAATTAATTATACTACTTTTATTAAAATATAAAAAGTATGTTCAACCTTTTCTTTACCATTTATATTTACTACTTGTTCAATTTTTTTTTGTTTCCATTTTTCTTATTTATTCATTTTTTTCAATTCAATTCAGTAAATGAAATTTTATTCAACTTTTTTTCTTTCATTTCATTTTTTTACACAGTCATCAATTCAAACCTAACAAATAAATATTATTTTAAAATAAAAGTCAAATAATACCTAATTATCATGGGTCTTAATTTCAAACATTTTGTGCTTATGTTCAAAGAGGGCACTGTTCCATAATCAAAGTATAAAATATATTGCATAACTACTAGTTTAAATATTTTGTTATCTTAAAAAATTATTTGTGCCACATACCAAATTTTTTTTCTGGGTCCGCTCCTGGGTATACTCAATGTGTTTAATGGATGTTTAAGAAATTTGAGAATTGAAGATTTTGGATTCTTTTTGTTACCATAAACAACGTAGAATTATATAATGACTACAATATATATACAAATAAATATGTGAAAAGATAACAAAAGCGCATCTGGTGTAGTGGTATCATAGTACCCTCCCACGGTACTGACCAGGGTTCGATTCCCTGGATGCGCAATTTATATGTGTTTTGGTTTCCACCCCGTTTTTCCTTTTCTTTATACTTTTGGCGTGTTTAAGACGTGAGAAAAATCCACGGCCCGAAGATATTATGGGCTTGAACCTAGTAGTTAAAAATTAAAATAAAAACAAAATATTGTGGCTTATACATAATCCCACATCGGTAAAAACAAAAGTAATTAAGTTATATATATAGAAGAGATAACAATACATCAATTGCCGAGCTTGGTAACGTAAGCTTGTAATCCTAGTGGAGGCAATTAACGGTAATGGGTATGTTGGTTCAGTCGAAGTGATGAGAGGAGTATCAGGACCAACAATCCTGATCCAAGCCACGAGCTGAGTCTTCGGTGTGATGTAAGAGAAGGCTTGAGTCATTATCATGACCTCTTTCTAGACGGGGGATAAAAGAGTGTTAGATCCATGTTTCACACACATGGCTAATGTTTACCCTCGTTTCTAGCAGCCGTTGGACCTCATGGGCTGAATCCCAATCTGGCCCATTACTTTTTTCTTCTTTTTTTCCTCTTAACGTTAGCTAAATTTATTTTTATCCTCGCTATTTTAAATTATTAGTGACATTAGTCATATACTTAAATGTTTATATAAAAACTAAAAACACAATGATTTTTATAGTTTCTTTGTAAAATCAATTGTTTCACTCAGTTTTATTGCATAGTTATCTTATTTGATTTACATTTGATTATTAAATAAATTACCATACACATGAAAAATCATAATTGAAAATTATTTTATATTTAATTTATATTAAATTATGATCTGGATTTTAAATTCGAATTATCGTTTAGAAATTTTTAATATTTATTTAGATAATATATGTTTGTATATATAAAAGTTTATTATGTTAATTTTATACATGTATTATATAATTACTAATGTTAACTCATTCTGCCAAATTATTATATTTTTTTAGCATTAATATTTTCTATTTATAAAAATAAAATAGATTAATTTATCAATTTAATATAATATCATGACCTCTTTCTAGACGGGGGGATAAAAGAGTGTTAGATCCATGTTTCACACACATGGCTAATGTTTACCCTCGTTTCTAGCAGCCGTTGGACCTCATGGGCTGAATCCCGATCTGGCCCATTACTTTTTTCTTCTTTTTTTCCTCTTAACGTTAGCTAAATTTATTTTTATCCTCGCTATTTTAAATTATTAGTGACATTAGTCATATACTTAAATGTTTATATAAAAACTAAAAACACAATGATTTTATAGTTTCTTTGTAAAATCAATTGTTTCACTCAGTTTTATTGCATAGTTATCTTATTTGATTTACATTTGATTATTAAATAAATTACCATACACATGAAAAATCATAATTGAAAATTATTTTATATTTAATTTATATTAAATTATGATCTGGATTTTAAATTCGAATTATCGTTTAGAAATTTTTTATATTTATTTAGATAATATATGTTTGTATATATAAAAGTTTATTATGTTAATTTTATACATGTATTATATAATTACTAATGTTAACTCATTCTGCCAAATTATTATATTTTTTTAGCATTAATATTTTCTATTTATAAAAATAAAATAGATTAATTTATCAATTTAATATAATTTTATGATATTTACTTCAATACAATATTTTTTTAATATGATAGATTATGATTATAAAATAGATAAAAATAATATATTTTTATACGTTAATTTATAATTATATTTTATTAGTAATTCAAAATTAGTGATATTTACATAATTTTTTGGTATCAGTATCTTGCTAAAATCGTTTTCAACAGATTTGTAAAATTTGTAATATATATTTATACCACTAATGATTGAAAATAAAAAGTATCAAAATATATTATGATTAAAGTAGTTATAAATATTTATTATTAGTTTAATGAAATATATTTAGTAAAATTTCCTAGTTATGATCCAAAAAAATCACACATAAAATGAGTCTAGAATTTTATTTTAATAGAATATATCTTTCAATTCGTTTATTATTATAAATTTATTTTATTAGATTTGCATATTTTTATTTAATAAAACAATATATACATGAAAAATTATATTTTAAAATTATTTTATTTTAATTTATACTACTTTCTGATTAGAGTTGGAAAGTTAAATTAGCATTTAGCAATTTTACTCATATATAGCATATGTATAATTTAATTTTCTTATATTTTAAATTTAAAATAAAACAAAAATTATTTGAAATACTATTGTTATATAATAGTTTTTTAAAAATAATTTTTGTCACAATAATAACAAATTTATCGTAATAACTTTATAAGACACAAAATATTATAAGGTTAGCTAATATATAAAATCAAGTTATATTACATTATTGTTAAATTTTATTATATAACTATAATTTTGCTGTATAAAAAGAAGGTGTTTTTGCAAAAGTGATTCAAAATTTCAACTCAAATGCAAAACTAACCCACCATCTTTTTTGGAATTTTCATTTACCTTATTCACCCTAGATTTTTGAATTATTCACAAAAATGCCATTACTTTTTTTTTAAATGAGTGTTTTACTCTATCATTCTCATCTTCATCAAGTATTTACAATATTGTCATTTTCATCAATACATCAACCACCATGAACAACCAATTTGAAGCTCTTAATGCATAAAAAATTAATTTTTTTCTCTTCTTTTCGCAATTGTTATTCACACAAACTATATCTTTTTCACTTTCTCTCAAAATTCATCCAAAAAATTCAAGATTTTGATTTCAAACTTTGTAAGGTTCATATAGACATTGAAACTCATGATTCTTGGTCACTAATGAGTTGGTAGCATTCTTGGTGAAGTTTTATGAGTTTAGAGAAGGTAAATAAGTCATCTCACGAATTCAAGATATGGAATTGATTTTTTTTTAGATTTGTTCGTGAAGAAGACTTATCTTGAAGTCTTCTCGTTAATGCATATGTTAGTTTTGCAATTGATTTTTTCTGTGTTTTTTGTAGAAGACTTCCCTAGAAGTCTTCTACCTTTCCTTTGTTAACAAAAAAAAACACGGAGAACCTAGAAGTCTTCTCAGATAAACATGTTAATTATGCAATTGACCAAAGTTTGTTAGAAATTTGACTTTTTATAGATCTCAGAAGACTTCTAGGGAAGTCTTTTTTATTGTTTAATGAAGTCTTCTCACTATCACTAGAAGTCTACGTGAGTTACTTTTACAATTGATAATTAATACTAAAAAAATTATTTACGATTCTCACAGAAGACTTCTTGAGAAGTCTTCTCAAAATTTATTCCTGGTTTTTGGTAAACCTTTGGCTCTAAGAGAAGAGTTCTCTAGAAGTCTCCTAACAGAAAACTTCTAAAGAAGTCTTCTCTAGAAAAGTCAAATATATTCAATTGCAAAAGTAACCCAAGAAGATTTCTTACGACAGTGAGAAGACTTCATGTGAACGTAAGAAGACTTCTCTACAAGTCTTCTATAAAAAGTCAAATTTTGGATAAACTTTGGTTAATTGCAAAACTAACATTTTTATCATAAAAGACTTCTAGAGAAGTCTTCTCTAAGATTTTCGAAAAAAAAATCAAAATAAAAAGTAAGCCAATAAGGAAGACTTCTCAAGATGTCTTTTGTAGTAGAATTCTTAAGAAGTCTTCCTTCATAAATTTGCAATTGCAAAAATGACCTAAACGGAAGACTTCTTAAGAACGTTTAATAAACATTGAGGCTCTTAAGTAAAACTCATAACTTAATTAATGATAATTATGAGGCTACAAATGTTCTTTTTATTAATTTTTCTAGCTAAAATGAGAAGAATTACAGGTTTTGAGTCATTTTTAGCAATTTTCTCTAAAAAGAAAGCCTGCATGACAAATAATATTATAATACATACAAAAATCTTTATATACTAAAGCGCAAGTCGCCTATCTCAAACTTTTTCTTGTTTTTTCAGGGGGATGAATTGTTGCGGGTTTTTTTTCAGCAAGACCAAAACAGGCCCATCCCGCAATGGCCCAAACCGCATGAGCCGTGTCCCACGAGACCCGCTCCAAAGTGGGCCTAGGATATCTCTACCCAAACCCTCCCCGCATGGGACTTTTACGGGCCAAGCCCGCGGGTCGCGGTCCAATTGCCACCCCCTAGGTGGGGTTTTGGAGGTGAAGATTAAAATTTTTGAAAAAATAAAAATAAAAAATAAAATTTTCAAAAATAAAAGGACCTGTCTATCATTTAAGGGTTGTTTTGTGATAAAAACTTAAAAAGTGATTATTTGTGAGAATTACCTTTTTAAATTCTTTTGTTTTCTTTTTATTTTTCACATACATTTATTTATTTCTCAAAAATATCTCTTTTTCATTTTTACTCTTTTTACAACGTAGTTATTTTGTGTCTAGAATTTTATAACTAATTATAATTTGTGTGTTATACATCTGTAATTTCAATTAAAAGAATTTTATTTAATTCTTTTTGGTTTTTTTAATAGAACGAATGGCCACAAGCAAATTAAAAATTAGACTTAGAAAATATAAAAGTATTTGAATTCTTGAATGGCGACCATATTTGAACAATATTACTAAGTACATAGACTAAGGCTTCCATTGGTGACCACAATTTAGGGAAAAAAAAGATGATAAATTTGTTATTCATTGAAATTGATACCAATTAAGTTGATCTTTTGTTAAAATATCAATACATGGATTCCACTATATTCATTTATTTTCCTCATGTATGTGGGAATTCTTGAAAACACATTTCATCCTCTAATCTTGATGAGGAACAAGTGCAAAATAAAATTTAAAATTTGAAAAAACAAAAATAAAATAAATATATAGATAATACAAAAAGTGGCGCAAGACAATATTAAAGTATCAACTCATATTCATCGAAGATCAATTTAACTGCCCCATGTAATCCAAAAAAAAAACAAAAAGTTTGAATTTATCTTCTTTAATTACATGATTATCCCACTAACTCTATGAATACTTAAGTATTCTTCCTGGGTAGAAAATCTCATTGACGAAAGCAGAAGCAGAGTTTATAGATTTATGCTTTTTATTTTCTATTAGGAGTTTGAGCAACATCAAAGGTATGTTATTGAGCTATAAAGTAAATAACAATTAAATTGTTATAAGTTTTTTTTATTTGAATTTTAGCTTATACTTTTAGGATCATGGCAAGTTTTCGAGGAAATAATGGATCACGCTTAAGAGACGATGATGTCGATGGTGAAAGCGGATCAGTAAATTAATTTATGTACTTTTTAAACAAGTTAGTATGATGAAAGCAAAAAAATTGATCCTTAAAAACACGTATTTTTAGAATATTTGGAAGGATATGAATTGTCAAATTCTTCTTGAATTCATTATTGGGGAGTTAAAAGTAAATGGTTACTCTAGTAGAATGTCTAATGTTGATGGTAGAAACGAGTTGAAAACAAATTGCTTGAGTTGACTGGAGACAAGAACGTCTTTTGCGATCCTTAGATAAAGAACAAATTCGCTTACTTGCGTAAACTTTGACAAACAAATAATCAGTTGATGAACCGTATTGGTGTTGCGGTTGATCCGTCTAATGGACATATAGTGATGCCTTGATCTTGGTGGATAGATCGGATTGCAGTGATTACTTTTTTTCTTTATCTTATAGACATTATTTACATCATATACAAAATGTATACTAATGTTTTTTTTAATTTACATGAGTATGGAAAATTTGGAAAGTTCGTTAGTGTTTTGAAAAAAAATCATTGCCATTCAAAGATTTATTGGATCAAATATATGGTGAATATGATGTCGAGCAAGATGAACGTTTTTCTCTATTTACATATTCGACACACCTGAACGGGATACAATCCCAAACACAAGAAGGAAACGAGGTCCACGACGTCTATAGTTGCTAATTATTTATTGTGCTTTAATATTCGTTTGGGTTTTCCTAGTCAAAACTATCTGACTTATGCATGTCTTCGTATACTCCCTCTGTTTTATAATAAGTGTCATTCTAACCATTTTTTCTTGTTCTATAAAAAGTGTCATTTTACAATTCCAATGCAAATTATATTTTCTTTCAGCTGAAAATTAATTGCAAACTGCATTGATTTTATAAATAATTTTATTTATCTACAATACTATTGGTCAAAGAGATGTAATTAATAACAATTTACATATATTTCATACACTTTCTTAATTTGTGTGAAAAATGTTATAGTGACACTTATTCATTTACTTACTTTTCTATGGAACTGGTTAAATATAGATCATATGTGTGGTGAGCAAATGTCAATTTTTCATAGGTGAGGTTTTAACATACTTAGGTTAAAAAGGTAAATTGTATTAGAAGTTTAAAACTTCGTAGTTTTCATTGTGTGTGTTTTTAAAAATTAATTATACTACTTTTATTAAAATATGAAAAAAGTATGTTCAACTTTTTCTTTACCATTCATGTTTACTACTTGTTCAATTTTTTCTTTCCATTTTTCATGTTTATTCATTTTTTTTCAATTCAATTCAGTAAATGAAATTTTATTTAACTTTTTTTCGTTCACTTCATTTTTTACACAGTTACCAATTAAAGCCTAGCAAATATTATTTCAAAATAAAAATCAAATAATACCTAATTATTATGGGTCTGAATTCCAAACATTTTGTGCTTATGTTCAAAAAGGGCACTGTTCCATGATCAAAGTATAAAATATATTGCATAACTACTAGTTTAAATATTTTGTTATGTTTAAAAAAATATTTGTGCCACTTACCAATTTTTTTTTTCTGGATCCGGTTGTGGGTATGCTCAATGTGTTTAATGGATGTTTAAGAAACCTGAGAATTGAAGATTATGGATTCTTTTTTGTTACAATAAGCAATGTAGAATTATATAATGAGTAGGATATATAAAAAAATATTACGTAAGCAAACAGGAAAAGCGCATCTGGTGTAGTGGTATCATAGTACCCTCCCACGGTACTGACCAGGGTTCGATTACCTGGATGCGCAAATTAGATGTGTTTTTGTTTCCACCCCGTTTTTCCTTTTTTTTATACTTTTAGGGAGTTTAAGACGTGAGAAAGTCAACGGCCCGAAAATATTATGGGCTTGAACCTACTATTAGTTAAAAATTTAAACAAAAACAAAATATTGTGGCTTATACATAATCTCACATCGGTAAAAACAAAAGTAATTAAGTTAGATATATATAGGAGATAACAATTCATGAATTGCCGAGCTTGGTAACGTAAGCTTGTAATCCTAGTGGAGGCAATGGGTAATGGGTCGTTGGTTCAGTTAAGTGATGAGAGGAGCATCGGGACCAACCCTCCCGATCCAAGCCACGAGCTGAGTCTTCCGTGTGATGTAAGAGAAGGCTTGAGTCATCATAATGACCTCTTTCTAGACGGGGGATAAATGAGTGTTAGATCCATGTTTCACACACATGGCTAACGTTTACCTTCGTTTCTAGCAGCCGTTGGACCTCATGGACTGAATCCCAATCTGGCCCATTACTTTTTCAGTCATGAATTGCCGAGCTTGGTAACGTAAGCTTGTAATCCTAGTGGAGGCAATGGGTAATGGGTCGTTGGTTTCAGTTAAGTGATGAGAGGAGCATCGGGACCAACCCTCCCGATCCAAGCCACGAGCTGAGTCTTCCGTGTGATGTAAGAGAAGGCTTGAGTCATCATAATGACCTCTTTCTAGACGGGGGATAAATGAGTGTTAGATCCATGTTTCACACACATGGCTAACGTTTACCTTCGTTTCTAGCAGCCGTTGGACCTCATGGGCTGAATCCCAATCTGGCCCATTACTTTTTCGGTCATGAATTAGTCTCATTACCGCTACTTGATACTGATCTTGTCAATACAACCTGACATTATTGTATCTTTCAAAACGATCCATCCTTGTTTAGTCATCACACGAGTCATACCTGTAAGAACAATTGTAGACATCATAGACGTAATCATAATGAGTAATCGTCCTCTCCGTTGTCTTCTTCTTCTTCTTCTTCTCTGATGCTCTCAAAACCATCAAAAGGGTAATCATCGGTTGGGTCGTAAGGCTGCTTCAACTCTTTGATCCTCTCAAAACATCGTTTCCCCCACATCCCCATCAGGGTGAGAAAAAAAAAATACAATTTTTTTTTTGTCTGATTTTTTCAAAATGATTTT
>CAJHQQ010002392.1:0-65854 GCA_905132885.1 Moricandia moricandioides
TAATAACTCAATCATCTTGACAAATAAGCTTTACCTTAGAACCAATATGGTTAGATGATGCGGTAAAGACTGATTCTCATGGAAGAATGATCAGTTGAGACGACCAATAGGGTATTCAATCAGAAGTTGAAGGGATAAAGATGAAGAACCGTGAAAAGTGAAAACTACAGACTTTATTTGGTTCAACTCAGAACAGAGGAAGATAAGAATGGAGAGCAACTCTGTGGTTGAACCTTCACACACCAAAATCGCCGTGTGAAGAGAAGATCCGCTACCGACACATAAAGTCGATCTAAAGATCGAAGGTATATACAATCAAAAAGCAAAAAAGAAGATGTGGTAACGCGGTGTCTAGACCACCGGCACCAAAGATCGAAGCTGAGACTTCTAGTGAGAGCTGTAGAGAGGAGAGAGAATAATTGTCTACTGAGAGCTGGATAAACATAGGAACCGATAAAAATACATTGACCATAGTTAATTATTGATTTTTTGTTAACTATTTTCAATCAAAAATTGTTCATATTTAGATTTATATTTAATATATTATTATAAAAGCTAATTTTAAAAATGTTGATTCTATATTTTTATAAATATTTAAAAAATAATTAAATCTATTTCATCATAAATATTTAAAGTAGTTTATTATTAATGATGAAATTCAAAAATATATATCAATTTTTTGTTTTGTAAAAACTGATTTTTTAAAATAAAAAACCATCGGTAGGTGTTACAGAAAGGTTGTATGGTGTTTAAATGGTTATATTACAAAACTTTAGACATCTTATGGTTTATTTCCAGTATGTACATGTACATAGTACCCGAACTTTAAGATCGTCAGTGAACCCATATCATAAATGTCATGAATCAGAGCTTGTCTGTCCTTATAATGACACTTCTGCACACACCACAGACAGGAGTTGCTAATCTGCCACAATACAGCAAACACACAACATTATATGTCAAGTTTTCTCTCTTGTGTGTAACTCACCTGGTTTTGCTAAACTCAGCAGGCCAGATCGACTAAGTCCAAAAAACATTTAATTTTTAACATTAACTCTTTAAATTGCATATATATATATATATATATATATATATATATATATATATATATGACTAGATTCCCAAATCATGTAAAAGAAAAATACTAAAGTCTCTGATAGATGTTTTAAGGATCCTGAATGTTTAGATCCAGCCATGGCGAATACTAGTATAACATTTCCTATATGATGAATATTATATGATGATAAATCATTAAAGAAGCAGATTCCTAAGATATCAGTGAACATATATAATTATAAGCGTCAGTTTGGTGGACAGATAATGTCCGACTTTTAGTATCTAGTAAACTATTTGGAGTTCATGGTAAACACATGCGCAGGATTAATCTCTTATATGATAGTGATGGGCCGTGTAGTTTAAAAGCGTGCGGCGCTAAAAGCATAGTTATTAAAATATCGCCCCAGTGATCTGATTAAAATAAAAAGACGTGCGTGCAGTGAGTTACTTTCTTAAAACAGTGGACTTGTTTTTTATTTTATTTTTTTTTGAGCATAACGTGGACTTGTTATGAAATATTGACGGAGTCAACACCGTAATTTTTTAACTTGACAATAAAATTTGAGAAATATATAGTTTTATCTAATTGTGAATTTTATGATTAAGTCTCAGTAATGATAAAGAATACTATTTCAATAGATGGAAACGTAGCTTCTTAAATTCCATGCTCCAAAAGAAAATCTCCGAAATGCAAGTAAGAATTTAGCTTAGAGAGGACTGAATTCTGAAGTACCTCAGTCATTCTTTATCATTCATATATCTTATGAGAAAATCAAGAAAGTACAACCCTATAGTATTAGAATTAGTTAAAGTTAAACAAAAACTGATAACTTAGACTCGTCAACTCCATGATCCCAATAAAAGTAATGAAAATGCAGTCATATTTCTTTCTGTGAAAAAGTAAGTATAAACCTTACTAGAGAGGCTAGTTTTTTTACTTATTTAGAGAGGACTAAATCCAGAAATGACTTGTTTGAGGTTAGTTTTAAGATAGTATATTATAGTATATATATGTGTCAATACATGAATAAAATACGCAAACGCAGTGGAACTCTACATTTTCCCAAAGTTTCACCATTTATTTAATAAAAACAGAAAAAAAATTCGACTCATTCACAGGAAAAAATGAATTCGTTAACAAATTTTAAAGAACTATATCAACAAATTTATTCCTCTACTATATTATTTAATTTCATTTGCTTTGCATGCAGTTTCATCCATCTATAATTATATTATTCTCTTAGTTCCTCTAGTGTTTATCCCAATGTAGTTTATAAATTATGCTTAAACAAGTAATTTGGTAAAAGAGAATGTTCTAATATATTAAAATTGGCACACCAACTGTCAATGAAATAAAAAGATCCGGAGAAATAATAAAAGACATGAAATTGAGGTCAAAAGAGAAGAAAACAAACAAAGAACAGATATTGTTACCTCATATAATAGAGAAAAAATTCCAGCACATGAGAGCAAATAAACTTATATTTTAAAGGGAAAAAAAACTAGTGACGATTAAAAACACTTTTACATGTCCATTGCGTTGATTAAAATTTAAGTAGTTGAAAATATAATTTTATCAGCTTTTGTATTTCGAAATTTTGATGTTGAGTTTTGATCTGCTATATACAAAATGATATTTTCCAAAATTTAATAACTGTATTCAAATGTTAGGTTTGAATGCAAATTAAGAAGTAGACTAGTTGTTCAACAAAAACATAAGACCAAAAAATTAAAGACAACGAAATGCATTAAACCGACAATCGATTTATATATGGTTCATGATAAACCGGAAACAAAGTTTTGGTTATCTAATGAAAAATTGGTTTACTGGTATGATTAGGAACCGCGTGAGACACATTTGGTATGACCGTTGACTAACTCTTTCTTTTCTTATTTTCAGACACAATCTCAGAAGCTAGTTTTCCTTCTTGTCTGAAGAAACTCTCTATGCTCAAAACTCCAAAACATAATTTTTTTTCTCAACCCTCTCGAATTTTTGTTCAAAAGATCGAATCTTTAATTTGCTTCTAATGGGTGAGAAGGATTCAGAGACAGCTCCGATCTGGGGAAAAACCAAACAGAGAGAGAGCAGCAACATCCACCCAGTGAATATAGAATCGTCTACTCAATCTGGGCAACCTAGATCGCTGAATCGAAGCCGAGGAGGCTCTTACGCAGACGAGGAAGAGGAGTCAAGGAGTTTCGAAGCTGGTTCTCTTGGCTAATCCCCCTGTTTCGTGATCGCTAACGTTGTCGTGTTCGTGATCACCATGTATGTCAACAACTGTCCGAAGAAATCTGGAGATTGTTTTCGCTAGTTTCTTGGGTCGGTTCTCGTTTCAGAGCACTACGGAGAATCCTCTTCTTGGTCCTTCCTCTCTCACGTAAGCTCTCTACGTGTTTGGTTTCCTTTACTTGCTCTCTGTATCCTTAAAGAACTGATTTTTACCGAGTCAACGATGTGGAAACAGGTTAAGAACAATGGGTGGATTAGAAGTAAAGAAAGTGGTTAAAGGAGATGAAGGATGGCGTTTGCTTTCTTGCAACTGGTTACATGGAGGAGTTGTTCACTTACTTGTGAACATGTTGACTCTTTTATTCATTGGTATGCGCATGGAACGTGAATTTGGCTTTAGTAAGTACTCTCTCTCTACCTTCTCTAGATAGATTTTGTTACATACCTTTGATGAAATGTGTGTATAACCTATGGTTTTATATTGTATTCTCAGTTAGGATTGGATTGCTTTACTTGATATCTGGATTTGGAGGAAGTATATTATCAGCTCTTTTCCTACGCTCAAACATCTCTGTGGGTGCATCTGGTGCTGTGTTTGGTTTACTTGGAGGAATGCTCTCTGAGATCTTTATCAATTGGACTTATCTATTCCAACAAGGTACTGTTTGTGACGATCATAATAGCTTCTTGTATATTCGAAAGATTGGGACTTCAATGTTATTTATTAATGTTTTTGTATAGGGTGCCACGATTATAACTCTTGTAATTGATTGTGGCGGTAAACTTGGGACTTGGTGTGCTTCCTGGAGTAGATAACTTTGCTCATATTGGTGGTTTTGCCACCGGTTTTTCTTCTTGGATTCGTGCTCTTGATCCGTCCTCATTACGGATGGATCCACCAAAGGAATGCTCCTGCAGCTAAACCGCACAAGTATAAGATGTATCAAGTTATATTATGGACCGTGTCTCTTCTCATCCTGCTCGGTTGGTAAGTGTTACATTATATATTAACTATAGAACAGTAAAATGATCTTAGTATCTTTTGAACAACACAAAACCGGTTTGTTTTACTTGGCAGGTTCATTGTGGGTTTGATCTCTCTTTTCAACAATGTTGATGGAACAAACACTGCTCATGGTGTCATTACCTTTCATGTGTTCCAACTTCTAGATGGAGCTGTAACCGAGAACCAGCCTCTTGCACGGTTAGCCATTTTGATTACATGGTTTTCTCCAGCCTTGGATACCATATCCTTTAATATTTATGTGTGTTTTTTATTTTTCATGCAGACGACTCAATTAGGCAACCAATTGAGCATGACTTGTTTGAGGAACGGCAAGTCTGGATCGTACATTTGGCTAATCCTTCAGATTCACGGATTAATAGCTTATGCGTTCAGCTATGCCGTTGATTTTACTTACTGGTTTTAGAGAATACACACATTCACATTACGTTGTATCGTCTTCTTCACAAAACTCTCTTTGCTTGCTTGTATATACGTTATACCTTATAAATAATACTTTTGAAAACACTAGTCAAACTCAGTTTTCATTGTCTTTGAATCCCTATGTTATTTTGTGCCATAGGCTGATCTTTGTCAGTTATATGTGTGTTCTATATGCTTTTAAATGGAAGAAGGTTTAAAATAAAATGTACATTCGCCGTCTGTGGGATCGAACCCACGGCCACGGGATTAAAAGTCACGCGCTCTACCACTGAGCTAAGACGGCTTCGATGCTTTGTCTTTGTTTGAAAATTTATTCACTTGAATGTAGTAAATAATAGTTTCAGAATTAACCTTAAGCTAGTTTAACGGTTCAAAAATAAAAGCGTAGTTCCATCCATGTGTTTCTATAATTGTTCAACTGTTAGAGCATGTACATTGAGGGTTTATAAGGAGTTCATAAGGAGGGTTCACACAGTTTTCTAGATGAACAGTGATGAACTTGTGGCTTTGGAGTTTTCTCTGGTGAACTTGTATCACCACTGTTCCGCGGGCCCCACGACACGTGACGGCCCCGCGATTGGTCTTTTTTTTTTTTTTTTTCTTTAAAAACAAAAAAAGAAAAACAAAAAAATTTAATAATAAAAAAAAAAATGAACCCAAGAGGTTCATTGGGTGTGGATGCCCTTATTTCTTTGAAATTTTTGCAAGTATGATTTGGAGTGTCAAATCCGTTTGTTGAGTTCCGGTTTTTTCTCGTTTGAAATATCTAATTACAATTCCGATTTGTCTCGGTTAAGCTTTGTTAGATTCCTATAAATATTGGTTTATTTGATCTTCAGTACAATTTTGAGTCTTTGACGAAGACCTTCTGATTCGGTTAAAGGGCCTCCTGCGTGGGCCTTTTACGCTCGAGTAAAGAACATTAAAGAGACTATGGATTTACCAAAACACCTTTGCTTTCTCTTAAATTTACATCATCTGCCACTGAACCACACACCAGTAATAAACCAAACCGTTCCGGCGACTGTGACGTCATCATTTGGCAATTTTGGTAGTCGCAATGCTGCACGAGCTTCTTCTAGCTCTCCTAGGTTTCACCGGAGACCTCATCGTCGACGAGCGTGAGCAATTGAAAACCCTAGGCCTCGATTCCCCTCTCTCCGATGAACCCACCTTCAAGCTCGCTCCCGACATCTCCTTCATCCAGCCCAGCGAAAGGTACTCTCTCTCTTCTCGATCTCTTCTCCGTGATTGACCTGATTTCGATTTCTGTTTGTAGGGATCTGATCGGAGAGGTTGATCAAGCTAGGGTTTTACTATAGGGAGCTTGACCGGTTCGCTCAAAAGTCCCGTAATTTGAGTTGGATTAGGTCTGTAACAAGTGTTCATCCGTTGGAACGAGCTGATGAGTTGTCGAAGCAGAGTAGTGAGAAGAAGCCTAGTGTCTACCGGAGAGCTATTGCTAATGGAATTGTGGAGATTCTTTCGGTTTACAGGTCTGCTGTTCTTCACATTGAGCAGAAGCTTTTGGCTGAGACTACGCCCATTCTAGCTACTGTTACTCAGGGACTCCAATAAGGTACATTCCAAACAACACATTCATCACGTGAATACATTGAGCTGAGGATTACAGTATAAGTAAAGGCAATACCTTTGTTATCTGTCTAGTTTTTCGTTCTCTTCCCGCCACTTTACGAGGTTGTTCTCGAGATTGAGCGTGATGATATTCGTGGAGGGCAGCTTCTGAATGTATTGAACAAAAGGTGTCATTGTGGTGTTCCTGAACTTAGGGCTTGTCTCCAAAGGTATTTACTTTGCTTTGTTTCTCAGTGGTTTGATGTATTATAAACTGAAAATCATTTTTAATCCTGTGTCACCACTGGTAATATGTTTTTTTGTATTGATTCTTATTCCCATATCCTTGTGCAGGCTTCTTTGGCATGGACATCAGGTCATGTATAATCAACTTGCGGCTTGGATGGTGTATGGGATTCTCCAGGATCCTCATGAAGAGTTTTTCATTAAGAGGTAACTGTAAATTTTATGTTGTTTTGTCTTTTTTTGGATTCATGGAGTTCCATCTCGTTTTGCTTAATGCTCCATTAATAATCCTAATGATATATCCGCTTCTGTATTCTTGAGCTGATATATTATGGCTTGCCATCCCCTCTAGATGTACACATTGGTTTCTGTTTTTTCTCCAAAGAATATACAATTCAATTCTGATTTACTTTGCAGGCAGGAAGATGGGGATTTAGATCATCGCTCATCACAAGACGAATATCTGAAAAGTTGGCTCGTACCTCAGTTCACGAGACATCTTTAACTGATTGGCACTCTGGATTTCACATCTCTTTGGTATTTTCCATGCTATTTTCAGTTTTCCTATTTGAGTACAATTACTATATTTTTTAACTGATGTTTCTGTTCTTATATTGCAGGATATGTTACCTGATCATATTCCTATGCGTCTTGGTGAATCAGTTCTTTTTGCGGGGAAAGCCATAAGGGTTTTGCGAAATCCCAGTCCTGCTTTCCCAGTTCCAGAAGGACAAGAGTTTCCAGCAAACAATGCGTGGCTCCCAGAGAATTCGAGGATTTATGCATAGTGATTTCTCTGAGAAGGAAACTGAGTTAGATGCGGATGTTACCGGGGAAGAGTTTGCTTCCTCAATCTGAGGCAGACAAGATCGAAGCTATGCTAAAAGATTTGAAGGTACTGGTTGGGAGACTGTCTCATGGTTGATTTCGGTTTTATTCATGGCACATCTTTTATCATTTTCATGATAGAACTAGTATTTGCCTTTCTCTTACGATACATTATGCTTAAACTTTTATACCTCTTCGTGCAGGAATCATCTGAGTTTCACAAGAGATCATTTGAGTGCACTGTTGATTCTGTTCGAGCAATTGCAGCCAGTCATCTTTGGCAGGTTCTCACCTGACAACTTCTAATTCTTGATCGTCTGGATCAATTTTTGTGACATTAACTTCCTTTCTACAGCTTGTTGTTGTGCGTGCTGACCTCAATGGTCATCTTAAAAGCTCTAAAAGATTATTTTCTCCTAGAAAAAGGAGATTTCTTTCAGGTAAACTTCACTTAATATCTGTTGTCACTCTTGAGTTGAAATAAGGTTAATTTATGTCCATATCGTGTGTTTATGTCCTCGTTTCTTGCATTAGCCTCAGTAAAGGACCTGTCGAAATGTAACATGATCTCATAGACTCTTTGATTTCAGTGCTTTCTGGAGGAGAGTTCGCCAGTTGATGCGTTTTCCACCTCGCCAGTCAACCGGAGAAGCTGATCTAATGGTACCGTTTCAGTTGGGTAAGTGTCTAGAACATATAAGAGTTTTCATGATAAAAAGGTTCTGATCAGGTCATATTGTGTATATAACGCTCTCTTTTGGAAACCCACAGGCTGCAACAAAACAATTGGCGAGGAAGATAAGTACTTCTCTAGGGTATCCTTACGGTCAGTAACATCATGTTCTAATCTAACCATCCTATATTAGATGATATTTTTCCCAGCCTTTGAGCTAAGTGGGAAGCACACATTAATAATTACTTCAACCACCTGGACCATAATTTTGCTGTTTTAACTGTTACCCATTAGGTTGCCTTCATTTGGAGTTACAGTCAGATCTTCTCAAGCCGACCTGGCGAGATCTAAAGTCTCTCTTACCGGGAAGGCTAGTCTTACCTCAGACAACTCTGTTGACGGCTGGGACGCTATCGCTCTTGAGTATTCTGTTGATTGGCCCATGCAATTGTTTTTCACTCAAGAAGTACTTTCTAAGTAAGGATCAACGGGCATTGCTTATATTCTCTTAATCTTCTAATTTTCCTCACTTCAAAGGTCTTGCTTCAATTTAATTGGCTGTTTGCTGGAACTTGAAGTGCTTGATACTTTCTCTAAGAGCTATAGTTTTGTGTGCTTAGGTATCTCAAAGTGTTCCAGTACTTGATACGGCTAAAAAGAACTCAGATGGAATTGGAGAAATCATGGGCTTCTGTAATGCATCAAGATCATATGGATTTTGCTCAACATCGAAAAGATGGTACAAAGGAATCAATATCTCAGCAAAGAAGACAAGGGATACGACCCATGTGGCGAGTCAGAGAGCACATGGCGTTTCTGATAAGGAATCTTCAGTTTTACATTCAGGTAAAGAAACTTGCAATGTCTTGGAGATGTCTCAAAGTTGGTCTCAAGGCAGATTGTTGAAAACAAAAAAAACACACACACACACATCTAAGGTTTGATTTTCTCTTTGTCTTAAGGTTGACGTGATAGAATCTCAATGGAAGGTGTTGCAAACTCACATCCACGACTCTCAAGACTTCACTGAACTTGTTGGCTTTCATCAAGAGTAAGCTCTTGTTCGATTTAAATAAATTTGGGTTCGGTTTCTTCGATTTAAATAAGCTATACAAATGCAGGTATCTCTCTGCTCTTATCTCTCAATCTTTCTTAGACATTGGTGCAGTCTCGAGGATACTCGACAGCATCATGAAACTCTGTCTCCAGTTCTGCTGGAACATTGAGAATCATGAAAGCAATCCAAACACTTCGGAACTTGAAAACATATCCGAGGTGATTTATCTTTTCGCATTCCAATCAAACTATAACACTCAGTGCTCTGTTTCATTACTTTTTTCTTTCTTGCGGTTTTGAAGGAATTTAACCAGAAGTCAAATTCCTTGTACACCATACTGAGAAGCAGCAAGCTTGCCGGGAGCCAGCGTGCCCCGTTCTTGAGACGTTTTCTTTTACGCCTAAATTTCAATTCCTTCTACGAGGTAGTGATTTCTCAACAGTAAAATTTTAATTTGTGGTTCATAAAACTCTGAGCTTCTTACCAACTCTGTTTCATTGTAACAGGCAACTACAAGGGGCTTGTTGAACGTTGTTCGGCAACGCCCAGCTCTTCCATTGTAAACGTCCGACAATTCTGGTCTGTGAATCTCGTTTTGCTTCTTCATAAATGGGCTTGATGTTTTGCAGCAGCTATGACACCTGGTGATAGATTGTTGTCTGATCTTCAAATCATGATCACATGACGCCATCAAAGGGAACACGTATCTTATGTGGACGTAGTTTGTGCTCACACGCATTTCCTTATAAACTCAAGAACGCAGTTGTGTTTCATTGGAGCTTTTGACATGTGCTACTTTGTAAATTTATATAGCGAAGACTTTAGGTCTGGTTCGTTTGATTATTTGAATGCTTGATGATGTGAGTTCTATAATTTTCTCTTTTTATCAGGTTTTATTTTATGCATATATTAGCAAGTACAATATGAATATGTTTTAAAAATCGGTTTTGACTGGACGTTAAGACCAACTTTTAAAAGAAAATTGGTGCAGGAGTTTAAAAATCAGTATAGATCCGCCTAACACCTAGCAGAAGATTGCAGGAAGCTATAATACAGTCTACGTCCATGTCAGTAAGCTGCTGCTCTGAACAGCACCATTCAACTATTGTATAACAATAGATTGTACTTTTACTGCTATCTATTACCTTGAAAATATGTGTTTTTATTCACTGACACAGTTGAGTTATCCAACAAAAGGGAGGGAAAAAGATATCCATACTACAAAAAGATACTGCAAGTGCTTCAAAATGTCTTAGACCAGAATCTGAAAATATTGAAGAAGAAAGAGCAGCAGAGAAGATAAAACTTAGTAAGGATGATGAATAGGAAAACCTCCATGGCTTCTCCGGAAGCAGACTTCAATTCAAACTCAAAAGCATTTCCGGTGAACAATGGACGGACCTGACTCATCATATTCCGCCTTTGCAATCCACATCTGCAAAAATAAAGAACAAAAGACATATCAGTCAGTCAGAAATTATTTGGTTGAATGAAATGAAATAGATTGGATAGGTTACCTGCTGGAAGGTACTGAGAGAGGCCAGGATGGATCCTCCAATCCAGACAGAGTATTTCCTCTCAGGCGGTGCAACAACCTTGATCTTCATGCTGCTCGGTGCTAAAGCAGTGATCTCTTTGCTCATTCTATCAGCAATTCCAGGGAACATAGTGGTTCCACCACTGAGCACAATGTTACCATACAAGTCCTTTCTGATGTCCACATCACATTTCATTATGGAGTTGTAGGTGGTTTCGTGGATACCGGGATTCTCCATACCAATCATAGATGGCTGGTAAAGAACCTCTGGGCAACGGAACCTCTCAGATCCAATGGTGATCACTTGCCCATCAGGTAACTCATAGTTCTTCTCCACAGAAGAGCTGGTATTAGCCGTCTCAAGCTCCTGCTCGTAGTCCAAAGCAATGTAACAGAGCTTTTCCTTAATGTCTCTGACAATTTCACGCTCAGCTGTTGTGGTGAAAGAGTAACCACGCTCAGTGAGGATCTTCATCAGAGCATCTGTGAGGTCACGACCAGCAAGATCGAGACGTAGGATGGCATGAGGAAGAGCGTACCCCTCATAGATAGGGACCGTGTGGCTCACACCATCTCCAGAGTCAAGCACAATACCTACAACATAACAACTTTCATGACAATGTCTTGAATCTACACAATTAAAATGTAAGAAATCCTATAGATTCAGGACATACCAGTAGTACGACCACTAGCGTAAAGTGACAATACAGCTTGAATGGCTACATACATAGCAGGAGCATTGAAAGTTTCAAACATGATCTGAGTCATCTTCTCACGGTTAGCTTTTGGGTTAAGAGGTGCTTCAGTGAGCAGAATAGGATGCTCCTCAGGAGCTACACGAAGCTCATTGTAGAAAGTATGATGCCAGATTTTCTCCATGTCATCCCAATTGTTGACAATACCGTGCTCAATAGGGTATTTGAGAGTAAGAATACCACGCTTGGATTGAGCTTCATCACCAACGTATGCATCTTTCTGTCCCATCCCAACCATGACTCCGGTGTGACGAGGACGGCCTACAATACTTGGAAACACAGCTCTCGGTGCATCATCTCCAGCAAAACCAGCCTAAGTCAAAACACAGAACATAAAACAACCTTAGAGATGGACTTAGCTATGTTATACTCGTAGGATCAACAACTAACAAAACCAGCCAAAGTCAACAGCACAGAACATAAAAATACCTTAGAGAGTGGACTTAGCTACATTATATAGGATCAAATTATAACTTTCATGATTAAACGATGCGCTCATTCATCTAATGAGTTGAACAAACTATGGGGCTTAGCTACAGATTAATTCTTTTTTTCAAATCCACTTTGGGAACACATAGGCCAATAAGTTTCAGGTTGATATGTTGGAGAATATAAACAGAGACTTTAAAGACAAAATAAATAAATGAAAGATGTTCTATTTGAGGATTTTACCTTAACCATTCCAGTACCATTGTCGCAGACAAGGGGTTGAATGTCCTCACCATCAGCCATTTTCTAATTTCTGCAAACAAAGAAACATAACACCAATTTGGCATATAAACAAGAATAGATTAAAACGCAAAGCAGTCAATGATTATTTTTTTATGACATTATTATATGATAAACAAAGAAAAATAACAATTTCATTTTCAACGAGTCAAGAAAAATAATATCCAGACAGAGAAAAAGACAAGAATCAATCAAATGTGAGAAAGATTCCAAATTCAGAAACACGTTATCAGTTCGATGTTATAATATTAAACAACATCAACCAGAGAAACACAGTTACACTTGTGCTCGTCTGCATTTACCGATCTTTGCGAACCCAGATCGAATATCAATCAAAATGGAAAATTTACGTTAACCCAATTTAGCCACAAACATAGATCTACAATTCAAATTCAAAGACGAAGAAAAAAGAGCAAAATTGTCAATCAGAAACGAGGTAGAGGAATGTCGAAAACTGGGTCTGTAAAAATACAATTCCGATCTTAATTTTTACAGGAAAGAAGCAGATGAAAACCTTTCTCGCGGCAGGATGAATCTCGGAGATAAACAATCTAACGTGAAATATAAAAGGGAGGAACACAAAAACGAATGGCACAAGTAAAATATTAAAAACGGGTCAAAGGCTCACCTCTTTTTCCGGTTTAACTAACGGAAAGACGTTTTTGCCCTCTATTTTAAAATCAAAATCGGTGAGTTGGTTAAAAGTTGGAAAGCAACCGGTGGCATTGCTGTGATCTAATTAGTATAAGTCCAAAACTAAGCCCGATATTTACGGCCCAATAATGGCCCAAACTATTTGGGAAAGGGTTAGGGTTTCTCTTTAGCCTCTGCATATACATTAAGAGTTTTCATTCCTCGTCTTTCTTCTTTCCTCGATTCAAAGACGTCAAAAGGTATCACTTCTGATTCAGTTCTCTGTAATCTCTTCTCGATTGTGTAACTGTACAAAAAAACTAGTTTGAATCTGTTGTTGTTTGTCTGAAAATTTTGCAGAAAGAAGATGACAACTCCGCAAGTGAAGACCGGTTTGTTCGTGGGGTTGAACAAGGGACATGTTGTCACCAGACGTGAGTTGGCTCCTCGTCCTCGTGCTCGCAAAGGAGTACGTTTCTCTCTCTGAGCTTTATGTTCTTTGGACTTAGCTTTTAGACATAGCACTAGATTGTGTTAGTTTTGGTCTCACATAGTACCTGGAACATAGTTTTTGATTCTATTACTGGATTCATTATCTGACGTGTTCTAGGCTTACTAGATTGTTCTCTTAGATGTCTAGTGTAGTTTTCCTTAGCTTGAGCTTATCTTATACTGAATCCGTGGTGCCTGTGTTCTTGATTTGGAGGTTTGGTGGTATTATATGTTGCAGCATTTTGTAATTTGGGATTGGTTCATGTACATTCTTGTTACTTTATTTGTTGTTGTGGATCTGATTATTGTAAAATGTTTTGGATTGGCTCTCAGCAAACGAGCAAGAGGACGCTCTTTATCAGATCATTGATAAGGGAAGTTGCTGGTTTTGCTCCCTACGAGAAGAGAATCACTGAGCTTCTCAAGGTTGGTAAAGACAAGAGGGCTCTTAAGGTGGCTAAGAGAAAGTTGGGTACCCACAAGAGAGCCAAGAGGAAGAGAGAGGAGATGTCTAGCGTTCTCCGCAAGATGAGGTAATACCCTAAAATCTCACTTCACGATTGTGCATTTTGCTTTTCTTGATGTCTCTTGCTTGTGGAATCGAAGCCTAACTTATTGTATAGCTGAGTTGCTTATGTATGGTTAAGTAAGAGAAAACTACCTTCGAACTGAACTGTCTGGTCTGAATATTTATCTCAGCTAAATCATAGACAGCAAAAGAAATTGATTTATGTTGATGTAATAACTGTAGGTCTGGTGGTGGTGGTGCTACTGAGAAGAAGAAGTGAGCATCATTTCTCTCATAATGAGAATCTACTCGTATTATGTGTGTTTTAGAAGTTTGTGATTTGAAGAGAGAACTTTGTCCTTTGACTTGAGATTATGGGTTGAAACTTAAATCTTTTTATCTTCTATTACCGCTGAATTTTAATACTAAAAGTCAAGAAATTACCTTCTAACCATCAATGTAAAACGTTCTAACAAACTAGTTAAAAGCTCTAGAATGTACCATGGAAATAAATTTCGAAGAAAGGTAAAACGATTCAGGATATATCAGGGAATTGTGAATTTAACAAGATTTTTCAACTTTTTTTTTTGAAAGAATTTTAAATTTTATTCACTTCAAAAAAAAATACATCTTTGTACCGAGGTCTATGCTTCTTTCTACAATGTATTCTCTCAATATCTATAGAAATTTAACCCCTAGAAATCAATTATCTACTTCCAAACCCAATTTCATTGCCTTCTCATGTTTCCCACTAGTTCTCCTACTCAAGTTTTATTAATCACAAACTCAATTAAAAAATCTTGTTATTTTAATTAATACAAGAAAAAAAAGTTGCTAAATTCTATCACAATCAGTCACAAAAAGTAACTGAAATATAAGAGCAAGTTTATTGCAAGGATAGGGGTCCTTGTTTTTTTTTCTTTTTTTTTCTTTTTTTTTGAAAAAAAAATTAAAAGCACCAATCGCGGGCCGCCACGTGTCAGTGGGGCCCGCGAATAGTGCAAGGACCAAAGAGAGAGGGTCTCTTAGTTAAGGGATTTAAGGGATGGTTTTTGGGGGATTTAGTGGGTTCCACGCCTTAAGAGACCCACTAAGATCCCCCAATAAACATGCTCTAAGACCCGCAAAGATAACACACGAAAAACACAAAAGATATTTGCATGTACGCGGTTAAGCGTTAACACTCCCGCTCGTTACCCTAGTCTTGCGAATCGCCAGTCACAAGATCTGACGGCTCAAACTCTTACTCAGCCCTATGACACGGATAGCAACACATCTAACGGTTTAACACTCATCACATTATAATCTCGCGGATCAATAATATCAACCGTCGATTTTCAAACGATCCAACGATACAGAATCTCTCAAATCTATAAAGAAAAAACACATACAAAATCCTCCACGTCTCATACTCCTTATATATATAAAAAAAGAACTAATTACCTCACCAATCAATCAATCACCAACACATTATTTTCTCTAATCGAATTTTGAATTTTTTTTAAATTTTCCCGAGAAAACAAAAAATGTCAGGGCGAGGAAAGGGAGGAAAAGGATTAGGAAAGGGAGGAGCCAAGAGGCATCGGAAAGTTCTCCGAGACAACATCCAAGGAATCACTAAACCAGCGATCCGTCGTCTGGCGAGAAGAGGAGGCGTGAAGCGTATCAGCGGTTTGATCTACGAAGAGACTCGCGGCGTTCTCAAGATCTTCCTAGAAAACGTGATCCGTGACGCTGTTACGTACACAGAGCACGCTCGCCGGAAAACAGTGACGGCCATGGACGTTGTGTACGCTCTCAAGAGACAGGGACGGACTCTGTATGGATTCGGCGGTTGATTTCGATGGATTCAATTCCAGATCTTGTCAAATCTTTCAGTTATTTTAGGGTTTTGTTTATCTCTGTTATGAATTAATGGGAAAATATAATCTTTTTTTTTTCCAAATAATCTTTTTTTGTTTCCACATAGAATCCTGGTAGTTTGAATCTGTACGAAGACATTTTTACCTGTGGCTTCTGTTTTTAGGCTAAAAGTTATGTGGCCCAATAAAAACTATCAAAACTCAGAAAATACTTTTATCCTTTTGATCAAAAGTTACTATAAGACTGTTGGGCTAAAGATTTATGGGCCAGCAAAAATAATTATGAAAGACGTAATAAAAGCATGTGATATGTTTATTACAGCGTATAGCAGATATAAGATGTAGTAAAGATTAAGAATGTAAAAAATAATAATAATTTTAATGTATTAACTTAGGTTTATGTAGTTCGTAACTTCAATACATGTTAGTGTGTATTGGTCTAATAAAAATAATCTATTCATTCAGGTTGGAAAATCAACTCTATTTGTGATGCTAACTGAACTGTCTGTACTATTGAGTGTATTGTGACGGAGTTTCTCAACTCTTCTCAATTTTTTCTAATGAGTTATGGACCCAATACCTCTAGGAGTTTTCCCTTGTGCTTCGACTGTAGCCACTGAAATTTTTACTTTTATTGTTACTCGACATCTTTTATTTTTCCTCGTCCAAGAATAAACATAACCAAAAGCAGTGGAACATCTTAAATTCAGGTTTATTATGGATATTTAATTTAAAGTTAATTGACTATAAATTCAATGTGATACTTGTCCCTAATAGTCCTCTTGAAGATGATATATCTTATGGACCAAAAATTTTGAAACTTTAGAACATTCGTACTTTGTCGAGCGAGTCTATTATAATAGTTATACCCGGTTGAAGAATTAACTACATTTTTTATATCAAATCGAGTAGGGTATATTAATTAAGGGTTTAGGTTTTTATAAATCTGATTCTATGTTAAATTTGGGTTTATGAACTTCTAAATTAGAATCAATTAACGATAAGTACATTGATTCTAACATTTTATATATTACTTAATATCCTATTGAATTTATAATCTGAGATATTTATCTTTAATAGATCAAAATGTGTGTTTGTTTTGAGACATTTTTGTAGCTCAAATCTTTCTTAACATTCCAATTATTAAAAAAAGATGTTTGACAGACAATTTCATTTATTCAATACATGTTGATGTCAAATTCATTGTGTCGCTCCAAACTTAGTATGGGGCACTATACTCCCAATCACGAAAAGTTTCGATAGCACCAACCGTCATTTGGCTTAATACATGTGAAATTTAATATAAATCTTCAGTTTTATTAAAGAAAGGAAAAGCCTATAAAAGTATTTGATGTGAGGAGTGTTTAGCCGAGAATCAATATGGTAGGATCAAGGATCTATTCAACTGACTAAAAAGGTCGATATGGCTTAGGACTTACGTACGGTACGTTTGTATTATTGCTCTAGATGCAAATTAAACATATATAAAAACAAACATAGACAGAACAACATCTATATATATGCAGCTCAAATACGAATTACGAAAACGTATTCGAACGCAAAGGCAAACACGTACATCGAACATATACTTATTACTTGTTAAAATAAATTACAAACACAAAATCAAATTCAGACCCGATTTCTAAAATATTACATTGGTAAAATATTATTTTCAAATATATATTAGCTGTAACAAAAATTTAAGTGAAAAGAACTTTTCGAACATAGAATGAAATCCAAAATTTCAGATGCACTGCTACGCATTGTAATGGATGTTTTACGCCAGAATGATGATATTAGCGACATTTGATTCCAAATCTAAAAATATTATTTGGGCTTTTGATGTAGATACTTTTTGGTTAACAAAGAAAAATAGTTATTAACTTCAATTTTTACCAAAAAAAAAGGTTCAGATTCACTGAACTTTGTTATTAGATTCACTGAACTTTGTTATTAGATTCACTAAAATACTGTTTTGATCTAACTGTTCCTCAAAATTTGGAGGACCACTTGTTTGGCACTTTTGGCTGGCCCTCATGAGAAAGTCCAAATCCATTTCTCTAGAAAAGAGAAAATGAAAAAACGACCGACTCGTGATTCGAAATTTTAGTTTTATCTGATTGTTTATTTATTTATTTTGTAACCAACATTCTCGTGAATTCTCACACTACTATGTAACTGTTGAAACTTTTCAAAAGTAATATGTTTAACGTTTCTCTTTAAAATATAATTTACGAGTGTTTTACTTTACAGCTCCAAAGACATGGCCAATTTAGCATATAATTAACAAGAATTTAAATTGATATATAGGCTTTGCACGTATAATTTTTATAGTTTATGCTATATAAATATTTTCTTTGATTTTAGAGTAATATATATTCCGTTTGTTCAAACAATAAATAAAAAATAAAAAAGTTTTGTTCATAACCCTAAAAATTTATATTACAAAGATTGTTTATCAAATGAGTGAGGGATGGTCTTAAGCATAACCAACTGAAAAATTGATTTAAGATTTCCAAAAAAATTCAAAAGAATTATATTAAAAGAAACTCCTAAATTTATAAAAAAAATAATAAACTTTAAATTGTTTATAGTTTACTTAATGTCAAGACCGCCCATGAAATGGATGATATACAAACGTCATAAAAGTAAATCTTCATTCGACAGTTTAGTTTAGTTTATTTTATTTTATTTGCTTATTAGTTTGTAATATAAACTAATTTGTATAAATCAAATAATTTTAATCCAGATAATTTCCTAATAAATTTTAACTACTATCACTTACCGACTTATACCGTATATGAGCTGAACTGTGTGTGGTGTATCCGTGAATAAGTGGGGAAAAAGAGTCAACGTCATCAGAGCGATAAATAAGTGAACGATGATAGTGGTTTGAACTTAAGACCATCATTAACCTCAATTTCTTAATTAGAATTCTTAGATTTGGATAATAATCGATTCTTAATTTTTTTTAATTAAAAACTAAGAAAATTAAGAGACTCTTAAATAAAAAATTTAAAAAGCTGGTTTTTAGCAAAAAAAAATGTAAAAAACAAAAAAAAAATATAAAAAATTTCAATTAAGAAATTAAGGTTAATTTTTCTACGTGCATCTTAGAGGCATACACAGTGTACAATTATACATAGTATAATAAAAATTCCAATTTTTTGAAAAAGTCAACAGCTTTATCTGATGAAAAAATAATGCCAAAACTATATTTTTGAAGAGAGAGAAAAATATGAGGAGTGATAGATACGTGTCACCTGGTTGCACTTGCTAACACCCAATCACGCAGACGTAGCATACGTCAACGCCGGTGTCTCGCGTTCCACGTGCGACTCATAGCAGTCCTACTTTGCTGATAAGTCTGTCTATTATTCTGCAGTTACCTGTTTGTGAGGTGAGTTTTGTCCCTTTTTGTGAATATACATTTTTAATTTATGTCAGTAAAAATCAATGGTCTAAAAACTACTAAACGCTGGATAAACATTTTATAGAGAATTATAGTTTAAAGTGTCTACATTAATTTTTTGAATGCTTAAACTGTTTTTTCAGAAAATTGATTTAAAAAATCATTTTATTTATGTTTGATTTTTCGATTAGACGGAGATGTAGGCACCGATTAAATCGATTTTTAGAACACCGGTAGAAATTAATCTCTTATAGCAACTTGATACCATGTTTATCATGTTAAAAAATTACGTTGGACGTTCAAAAACACTGTGTGCAACTTGCAAATATTGACATGCATTTTCAGTCTAAAAACAAAATATTGACATGCAAGCATTAATTCAAGATTATACACTCGTAGTACGTGTAAACAACTTACTGCTTATACGTTACTGTAAACCTGAATCATTACAAGCAACAGTACATATCATCACCTTTTTGAATCTTCAAACATTTTTTTTATTATAATGTTTGTTCTATAAATTCCCATCTTGTGATCACTCGAACAATCTCACATGTTCCAAATATAGCCAAGACAGAGAACAATACAGAAGAATAAGAAGAAGAAGAGTATGGCTTTTAATATAACCGCCGTGAAAACCTCCTCTGACGGAGCATGGCAAGGCGACAATCCCTTGAACTTCGCCTTTCCGTTACTCATCATCCAAACGGCGTTAATCGTCGCCGTTAGTCGCTCCCTCGCCGCTCTCTTCAAACCTCTACGCCAACCTAAAGTCATCGCCGAGATTGTCGTACGTCAAAACTTAACACACACTAATTACACTTCTACCCTCGTTCTTATTTACGTATTTGCCATTATCCTCTTTTTTTTGAAGGGAGGGATTTTGTTAGGAGTTAGGCCCGTCTGTTTTAGGTAGGAACACGGCGTACATGCACCGTGTGTTTCCGACATGGAGCATGCCGATACTCGAGTCCGTCGCGAGCATAGGACTCATATTCTTCCTCTTCCTCGTCGGTCTCGAGCTTGACTTATCATCCATCCGTCGAAGCGGCAAACGCGCTTTCGGAATCGCGGTCGCTGGAATCACGCTCCCGTTTCTCGCCGGCGTTGGAGTCGCGTTCGCGATACGTAACGCTCTCTACACGGCCGTTGATAGACCAGGATACGCTGAGTTTCTCGTGTTCATGGGAGTGGCTCTCTCCATCACAGCTTTCCCTGTGTTGGCGCGGATTTTAGCTGAGCTCAAGCTTTTGACGACGCGGGTTGGAGAAACCGCGATGGCCGCAGCCGCTTTCAACGATGTCGCCGCGTGGATTTTGTTAGCTTTAGCGGTTGCGTTAGCGGGTAATGGCGGCGAGGGCGGTGGTGAGAAGAAGAGTATGTTCGTGTCGTTGTGGGTTTTGTTATCGGGTGTTGGGTTTGTGGTTTTTATGTTGGTTGTGATCCGACCCGGGATGAAATGGGTTGCGAAACGCGGATCTCTAGAAAACGGCGTCGTATGCGAGTCTTACGTGTGTTTGACTTTAGCTGGAGTTATGGTTTCCGGTTTGGCGACGGATTTGATTGGGATTCATTCTATTTTCGGAGCGTTTGTTTTCGGTTTGACTATACCGAAAGATGGAGAGTTCGGTCAGCGTTTGATTGAACGGATTGAAGATTTTGTTTCCGGTTTACTCTTACCGCTTTATTTCGCCACGAGTGGATTGAAAACTGACGTGACAAAGATCAGAGGAGCTGAGTCGTGGGGCATGTTGGGCCTTGTGGTGGTTACGGCTTGCGCCGGAAAGATCGTTGGAACTTTTGCTGTGGCGGTGTTGGTTAAAGTTCCGGCGAGAGAGGCTTTGACACTTGGTTTCTTGATGAATACGAAAGGTTTGGTGGAGCTCATTGTACTCAATATAGGCAAAGAGAAAAAGGTTAGCTTTCCTTTGCCCTTTTCTCAAATATTTTATAGTAGTTTCTTTTTCAGTTTTAATGTTTTTATTTTTAGCCTTTAGATATTTATAAGGACTACAAAACTATAAAACCTAGTAACATCAAATATACTGGACACTTGGGTCATCGACTCATCGTTAAACATTATACGATAATGTTTTCTAGGACCGCATGTCTGCACATAAAACAAAAGAGTGTTCTGTGGTTATTAATGAACCGTCTGTACGGTTTGGGTTGGGTTTAATTGTAGGTGCTAAACGACGAGACGTTTGCGATACTGGTGCTAATGGCACTCTTCACAACGTTCATTACGACGCCGAGTGCAATGGCCATTTACAAGCGGGCACGTGCCGCCACCGTAAACTAAAGGACTTGTCGTCTACCGAAGACTCATCCAAGGAAGAGCTTCGCATCCTCGCCTGCCTCCATGGTCCAGCCAATGTCTCATCCCTTATATCTCTCGTCGAGTCCATCCGAACCAACAAGGTTAATTATCTCTTTGTGTTTATAATCTGCACTAAATATATGCGTAATCTGATGCGTCTAATTTAATTAATACTAGATTTTAACCCGCGCTAAATCGCGGATGATTTTTATGAAATTTATATAATCATTTTTTCTTTATTTGAAGTAAATTTGGGTAGAAAATATATAATATGAAGTTCAAAACCGAACCCAAACAAAAAAATCTGATTCATACATATCCAGTCCAAAATGACAAAATTACCAGAAGGAGTCTTGTAGGGTGATACAAATATATACGAATCCGAAGTGTTATTAGCCGAACTCGAACCGGTAACCCAAAAGTTGAAAAGTCCGAAAAAATTCAAAAAACCGGTTCAAGTATCTAAATAATCACAAATATAAATATATATTTCAAATGTTCAATTATATATTCTTTGAAATGATAACTAAAAAATAAGTATTAAGTTTTAAATAAGTACTTTAAATATTCAATTTTATATAAATAATTATTCAGTTCTTATGTTTTGCTTTTAAATTTTGGATTTAACTTTGGATATATCTAAACTGAACCAATATAACCCAAATATGAATGATATATATGGTTACTTTATGAATTTTAGGATGTGATACAAAGTAGAACCAAAACAAATACGTTATATCTGAATCTGATATGTCCTTCAAAATTTACCAGAATTAGACCTAGGATATGATATAAATTAGAACCAAAATTCAAAATATATAGCATGTATTCCAAGGCCCAAGCCTAACTTAAAAGTGTGCTTTATATTTTTCAATTAGTTTTATTTTTGATAAAATTTTTACATGTTTGTTGGAATAGGCAATAATAATAATATTCTATTATATTATTAATATTCATAATAACTAATTATTAATATTTATTTATCGTATATATATATATATATATCTAATTTTGATACTCTATCTATATGAGATATTATGTATTTGGTGAAAGTTTTAAATATTTTATTTTTTGCATTTAGGTTAAAGTACAATTTATATTTATACGGATTTTATAGGCATATTTAATTCATTTTTATATTAGAAAATTAAAATATAATTGATTGGTTATTCAAATTTAGTGTTAATATAAACTGAAGTAATTATTTTTTAAAAACAATAGATTAGTTATTTAGTTCCTTAATTTAGGATAATATATATATTTAATAATTGTTAAATTAGGTAAAAGTAAAAATAATAGAAAAGCTAGTTAAATGCAATAATACAAACCTAAACTATTTGTAAGTAGATAAAAAATAGGACTTTATTTTAATAGAGCAGATAATAATGATATGTCCTGCGTATATATATGTTTGTTAAAAATAAACATATATATATTTATCATTTTTAGTTTATTAAAAATCATTTGAACTGCTTTCTTTGGGGTACTAATCTTGGTTAATATCATATTAATTTTGGCAGATACTGCGGCTAAAGCTGTTCGTCATGCACCTCATGGAACTAACGGAACGAACCTCGTCAATCATAATGGTGCAAAGAGCCCGTAAAAACGGATTACCTTTCGTCCACCGTTTACCGTCACGGCGAGTGTCACAGCAGCGTTATAGGAGGCTTCCAAGCCTATCGTCAATTAGGCCGAGTCGCTGTTCGGCCCATTACTGCAGTCTCTCCTTTACACACAATGCACGAAGACATCTGCCACATGGCAGAGACCAAGAGGGTCACACTGATCATTTTACCTTTCCACAAACGATGGAACGTTGATCATGGTCGTGGCCACCACCACCACCGCCAAGACGGAGGAGATGGAAACGTACCGGAAAACATCGGTCATGGTTGGAGATTAGTTAACCTAAAGGTATTGAAGAATGCGCCCTGTTCAGTGGCGGTTCTTGTTGACCGTGGCCTCGGGTCTATTGAGACCCAACGTTTGAACCTTGATGGGTCGAACGTGGTTGAAAGGGTTTGTGTGATTTTCTTTGGTGGGCCTGATGATCGCGAGGCTTTAGAGATCAGCGGGAGGATGGCAGAGCATCCGGCTATTAAAGTTACCGTTGTTAGGTTTTTGGTGAGAGAGACGTTGAGGAGTAACGCAGTCACGTTACGGCCGGCACCGTCTAAAGGCAAGGAGAAGTATTATACCTTCTTGACAACCAACGTGGATCCAGAAAAAGAAAAGGTATAGTTCTAGTTTTGCTAGTTATGTGGTATTTGAGTATAAAATCACATATCCTCATTTCGGTTTGGTTTTAGTTTTGGTTTGGTTTTAGTTTTGGTTTTGATTTGTTTGCGAAAAGAACAACCAAATTGTTTTTTTTTGAATTATTAGGAAGTTCGGGCCAAAGTCCTAATCTCCCAAACCCGAAACCACAACATGTATTATTGGTTTCGTCCCAGTTGCTAATCGAACTGAGGACCTCTGACACAATAGTCAGGGTCCTTTCCAATTGAGTTAATGACCTCTGGTCAAATTGGTTTTTAAGGTCAGTGAAGTTGAGATTTTGAGTTGGTTTCTAATCTTTTCTTTTGGTTTTGGCAAAACTAAATCAGGAATTAGATGAAGAGCATTAGAAGATTTCAAGAACAAATGGAAAGAAACTGTGGAATTTAAAGAAAAGGAACCAAGCAACATAATTGAAGAAATATTGTCAATAGGACAAAGTCGAGACTTTGACCTCATTGTCGTTGGAAGAGGGAGGTTCCCGTCCTCCGAGATGGCGGCATTAGCTGAACGTCAGGCCGAACATCCAGAGTTAGGTCCTATCGGAGACATGCTTGCCTCTACGATCAACCACATCATACCATCAATCCTTGTGGTTCAACAACACAACAAAGCTCATGTTGAGGAGATTGCGGTTTCAAAGATTGTTAAGGAGTCGTCTCTAAGTATTAATGGAGATACAAATGTATGAATAAAATAATTAAAGATTGATGTAGCTAGTTGAACTTTACCTTAATGGTTAAAGTCAAAGTGGTAAGAATTGAAGAAAGAGCCTTCTACATATAAATTAGACTGATTATGCATCTTGCGAGATGTAAACTGTTACTCCTTCGATTTATTTTAGTTGTTGTTTTAAGTTTATGCTGATATTTTAAAAAATATTAAAATTTTACATATTTTTAAAATAAAAAAATATTATCTATACAATTGATTATATTTTAACTGATATAAAACTAATAAATTTTACATTAACATCATAAATTTATTTTGAAGTTTTAATTTACAATGACAATTAAATTGAATGATACTATATAAGTCTTCTACCGATGCATAATCGTTTTTCTAAATTACTCGGTTCCATGTGAAGAGAGATTAAAAAAAAAGTCATATTGGCAGGTTCCAAGTACTATATAAGTCTTCTAGTAATATAACAGCGATCACATACTTGGGACCAACAACAACAAAAAAAACAGCTAGATAAATGGTAGATTCCACTCAGATTGACATTTTATTTGTCTGTTTTCATGACGTCTTAGCAATTTGATTGTTGGGTTTGGCTTTTTTCTTATTTTACATGTAATTAAAGAGATCCTGAACACCACTAACATTTATTCTTCGGTTTCATTGTAAATGTCATTTTGATATTTTTTACAAAAATTAAAAATATTTTATAATAAATTAATATATTATTATTTAGTGTATGAATAATTAATTTTAAATAATTTAAATTTTTTTATTGTTTATTTAAAAAAATAAAAGATGAATTTAATGTACAAAATTGTATTGAAATTATAGAATAACACTTATTTCAAATTTTTTTTCAATTAACACTTAATATGAAATAAAATATATGGATTGGCTTAACATGCAAGTGACAAACTACAAGGACACACCTCAGCAGATTCAACCTTTTCTCAAAGTATTCTTCTTTATCCATAAACTTTACAGCTTGACATTAAAGATAGGTTACATAAAACATAGTTTAACTTAGTATGGATTTTGATTGGTGTTATAGTTTTGGAATCCCGATTCCTTATTTGTTCAAATGCTTATATGATTATAGCACACCAATGATATATAATTAATGATTTAACGTCAGTCTCGTTAATGCCTCTTTGAGAAGCTGTACCAGGGAACCTCGCACGTGCCAAACACACGTACCACCAACGACCCAATTATCCATCACAAGTCTGCGATCTGAATCTATCAGACTAATCGGTGTTCGGATCTCCGGGAACTATGGCGGCGGCGAGAAAGCTACGCACACTCCAATCTCACCCGGATAACAAAGTATGCGTCGATTGCGCTCAGAAGAATCCGCAATGGGCGTCAGTCTCCTACGGAATCTTCATGTGCTTGGAGTGCTCAGGGAAGCACCGGGGATTAGGCGTACACATCTCCTTCGTCAGATCCGTCACCATGGATTCATGGTCAGAGATTCAGATCAAGAAGATGGAAGCGGGAGGCAACGAGCGGCTCAACAGCTTCCTCGCGCAATAACGGAATCCCTAAGGAGACGGGTATTGTCTCCAAGTACAATTCCAACGCCGCCGCCGTGTATCGTGATCGGATCCAGGCGTTAGCTGGAGGTAGTGAAGTAACAATGATTCATTAAAATATATTTCATCTGTTTGATAGAAGATAATTTTTTTTTTTATTAAGAAAACACATTAAATCACTATAATAAATGTACTGTTTTTTTATATTTTTTTTAATTTTTAATAATTTTTAATCAATAATAACTTAATAAAGTAAATTAAGTTTTTTATAATTTACAAATTTTCATAGAAAAACATAAAAAATAATTTTTGTGAAATAATTTTTTTTCTAAAATATTTATCTTGATGAATCGGAAGGAGTAATTAATTAGCATATAACTAAGAAATAAACTTCACTAAATTTGTAAAATTTATCTACTGATTTTGTGATGTAAGTTCGATTTTATCTAGAGGAATATTTAAGGATAGACTTAAAAAAAATTTTTATCACAAAAATAGTTTTTAAGAAAAAAGTAATCAAAATTTTTTTTATTAAAATGTGTAAATATATATTTATACTTTTTGGATTAGAGTTATGATATAGAGTTTTAAGATGAAGTTTAAAATTAAAAAAAATATTAAAGTAAAAAAAATTATTTTGGTTATTTTTTTTTAAGGTTTGTTTTTGTTACAAAAGTTTCAAAAATGTTTATTTAAAAAAATTACCTTTTTATTTTTCATATCTAAAAGAATTAGAGATTATATGAGATGTAATTGTCTTACCAGGTGTTTCTAAAACATTATAACTTCAGTTTCTTCAAGATGTAATGTAACATCACTCGCCATTTATATCAACAGGTAGGCCATGGAGTGATCCGCCTGTAGTCAAGGAAGCGATTGGGATTCATAAGAAGCCTCCGTTGGCTCAGGGAGGTATCAACGGAGGATTGGAGAGTTGGGATAACAACCGATCTTCAACGGATATGAGACGGAATCATTCAGAGAATGATTTTAGGGGGTTGGGAGGAGGAAGTGCACCGGTGAAGTCGAAGTCTTCGGAGGATATCTACACGAGATCGCAGCTTGAGGCTTCTGCTGCGGGGAAGGAGAGTTTCTTCGCGAGGAGAATAGCAGAGAATGAGTCTAAGCCTGAAGGACTTCCTCCTTCGCAGGGAGGCAAGTATGTAGGGTTTGGATCAAGCTCGGGTCCGGCACCGAGAAGTAATCAGCAAGATGATGTTTTCTCCGTTGTGTCTCAGGTGATTTAGATGCACTTTTTTTTTGTTTTAGTTCGTTTCTTGAATGGGATGATGATAATGTTAGATGTGATGGATAGGGGTTTGGAAGATTGTCTATGGTTGCTGCATCTGCAGCTCAGTCAGCTGCAAGTGTTGTTCAGACAGGAACCAAGGAGTTCACTTCCAAGGTACTTGTAACACTCTCATTCTGTTTGATTTCGTATGATGCAAGTCATAGACTTTTGAAAAGGTACATTTGATTTGGTTCAACATGGAGTTCGTGGTATCTATCTATAGTCTCTATGTTGGTTTACATAAGTTACTGCTAAGCTTAGTCTCTCATCTCGGTGCCCCGTTTAACCCATTTTCAACATCTTTATATAATAGATTTAGTGTCGTTTCTAGTGTAGATTCTTTATAACTCTGTGTAGAGTACAACTCTTGGATGCTCTCTATACGGTTCTTGTATCTTTCTGGAGTCTCGTTATCAGAGTACTTGTAACACTTCCATTCTGTTTGGTTCCGTACGATGCAAGTCATAGCCTTGGAAGTTGTAACCTTTGATTAAGTCAACATGGAGTTCATGGTATCTATCTGTAGTCTTGTTATCTAATATAATAGATTTACTGTCCTGTTTAGTGTAGATTATAACTCTGTATAGAGCACAATTCTTGGATGGTCTTTTTACGGTTCTTGGATCTATCTGGAGTCTCGTTATCGAGTATCTATGTTAATTTACACAAATTTCTGCTTAGAATCTTTATAGCTCTGTATAGAGCACAATTCTTGTTTACCACAATAGAGATTTGGTGAAGTGCATTTATGTCCTGTCTATTGTAGATTCTTTTTAGCTCTTTTATAGAGCACAATTCATGGATGCTCTCCAATACGTTTCTTGTTTATCACAATAGAGTTTTGGTGAAGTGGAGTCAAAATCAGATAAGAAACCATTTTTTTTTGGCAGGTGAAGGAAGGTGGGTATGACCACAAGGTGAGTGAAACTGTAAACGTAGTAGCGAGTAAGACAACGAAGATAGGACAGAGAACATGGGGGATCATGAAAGGAGTTATGGCGATTGCGTCACAGAAGGTGGGGGAGTACACTAAAGAAGGAACAACAAGCTGGAACCAGCATAACGAAAGTGAGAGCAATGGTTACTACCAGAACTTTGGAAATGGGAACAAAACAGCAAATCCATCTGTTGAAGGAATAGGGTCACAGTCATCATCATCATCTAGTGGACATTACAACAATTCTCAGAAGTCAAATTCTTGGGACGATTGGGGAGAGAATGAGAGTAAGAAGAAGGAGGAAGCATTAGCTCCAAAGGGGTCATCGGCTTCTAATGATGGTGATGGCTGGACCGGTTGGGATGATCATGATGTTTATTACCAAAGTGCCGGCGACAAGAAATCAGCTGGTCACAACGGGAAATCAGACACCGCTTGGACAGGTGGAGGTTTTCACTAAAGGTAAGCAATCATGCTTTTTAGCTTTTCTCATATCGCAATAACGCTAATACTGATGATTGCATTCGCAGGTGATAGTGAATGCCGGTGAAAAGAAAGTGTATAATTAATTAAGTCTGAATATAAGTTGAACATTGGTCATCATCTTTAAAACATTTTTCATCCATTACCACACATGTCTTTGTTTTTCTTCATACTTTAGCAGTTTTTTTTTGGTTAGGAGTTGCATGTTTGTATAAGATCCGTCTCAGTCTATTTCTGTTAAAGATTCTCAGATAAGTGAGAATTCTTCTCGAAGTGTATCAGCATCTTGACCGGAAGGTTCTTTTCTGCTGGTCACTGTCTAAGAGTGGCCTTCACTAGATTTACTTAGTGTCTGGTTTCTCTGTCCTTCCATTATCATCTGATCCATGAGCTGCACCGCGTCTTCTACTCCGAGTACTTTCACAAAGCCCATCGATGAATGTGTCACACTCCATTTTCTCCTCTGCTTCTCTAATCTTGGTTGGCTTTGCAAAACCCATTGTTGTAAGTTATCACTCTCCTTTGCACAACTACTCAGTGCCAATTTGTTTAAGCATTTTTAGAGCTTCCCTTTAAAGCATAAGCTATCAATCAACATATTGTGCATGAACTCCAGGCTCACATCCTTAGCTCCTCATGTTTTTAAGCACTGTATAGTTAATCCGCTAAATAATTTTTCGTTCATTATGTGGAACTTCAGTTCTTGTATAATTATGTGGTAAAAGTTTTCATTCTTTCATATAATTATTTCATCAATCATATAATTTTAAATGTTTTAAGTTTTTCATTAATTATCCGTTATTAAACTGCTAACATTTATTATAGATCTCCACAATTATTTAAACAAATATCTATATAAAATTATCTATTACTATTTAGATATATTTATATTAATAGAAAAATAAACAATGTCATATAAAATCTTTTAGTATCAGAGAATTTTCTTTAAAAGGTAGTATTGGGTAAGTTCTTTTTATAATCTTTAAACTATTGGGTAAAAAAATTATCATCACCTTAATACAGCTAAACTAGTTTTGCCCATTAAAAATAATAAATAATTAGTTGTTGTTAAAAAGAAAAAAAAACAATAGTTGTCGTCCTCAGAAAGTTAAAAAAAAAGAAGTAATTGACCTTTGTCTCTCTCTCTCTCTCAGTTTTAAAAAGGTAAAAAAAAAAGGAGTGCTAATAAAAGCTTCCCTTCTGAATCGTCGCCGCGTCCCAACGTCCTCTCTCTCTATTTTCTCTCTTATCTCACTCCCCCAAACCCTAACCCCAATCGCTTTCTACAAATCTCCCGAACTGTCGATTCTAGGGTTTCCACCACGTTGTGTTCCCACGAGATTGATGTGAACATTTCTATCTTCTTGAATGCCATCGTGTGAGTTCGAGAATCTCTTAAAATGGGAGAAGAAGAAGCAGTTTTTCCGGGAGACATGTCTGAAGAGAATCCATCACTGAAGAGAGACCGTCTCTGTATCGAAGAAGAAGAAGAGGTTTATCCAAACAAGAAGCAAGCGAAAGAAGCTTCAAACGATGACATTCGATCGGAGATATCGAACCCTGTCGCGTCTCCGGTGGATATCACTAGCCGTGCCGCTACATCGAGCTCAGGTGATCGCGTTGGGTCTTGTTCCGGGAGTGATTCTGGTTCCACTGAGACTATTAGCGATGTGAAACACAGTGAATACAACGCCTCTGTAATGTCTAGTTTCGAGTTGGAGATTCCAAAGCATCTTAGCACAACTGGGATAACGAAAATCACGTTTAAGCTTAGTAAACCACCAAAGGAGGAAGCTTTATGTGATTTGCCGATGACCCAGGAGCGTATATGGGAGGGTGATTCTTCGAATGTAGCTTCGAGTAAGAAAGTTAGCGACTTTCTACCTAATGTGAAGAAGCTGCTGTTGACGGGTGTTCTTGATGGTGCGAGGGTGAAGTACATTTCAAACTCACCTCTGGTAAAGTTTGTTTGCTTTGTGTTGTGATATGGGTTTGGGATATTCTCAATTTGTGTTCTTATATTGGTTTTAATGGTCATCAGAGAGAGCTCGATGGGATTATATACTCGGGTGGGTATTTGTGTGGGTGTGCTGCGTGTAACCAAAGTAAGTTTTCTTCTTTGGGATTCTTTATGGTGTGTGGCTTTACTACGCGTAAAATTTGAATCTTTTGTAACTATGTCATATTTTGTTTTGTGGGAAGGTTCTAGGTGGCTATGAGTTCGAGAAGCATGCTGGTAGAAAGACGAAGCATCCTAATATCCACATATTTTTGGAGAATGGAAGGTCGGTTTATAACGTAGTTCAATAGCTGAAGACTGTTCATGTTGGTGTCCTTGACGAGGTGATAAGGAAAGTGGCGGGTTCTGCCCTGAATGAGGAGGGCTTTCAGGCTTGGAAAGGTATCTGAGTCTCTTGGTTGGATTTTGCTCTGCATAGAGTTTTTTAAAGTCATTTTATAGTGCATTAATGTGTCTTCTTTTACCTTCTGAATTTGTGTTGTATCCCACCCTTAAAGGTCTATAGATTGACTATTCTGAAACATCTCTGACTTATTGTTCTGCTCTTCAGAAAGTCTCGAGGAGGATAATAACATGACTGAAGATTATTGGAATCATACCACTGCGAATTCGTTTCAGTCCCTTGTCAGGTACTTTGACCTCCTACTGTTATGAAAGTTGTTTTGTTAGTACTTGTTTTGGATTCTTTACTTATCTAGCTGTTCATTTTATAACATGGTTAAAGTTACTGTTATGAAAGTTGCAGTTATCCTGCTTCTGGTCGATCTTGTGATGAGAGTCAAATCTATACTCCATGTTTCCCAGAGATCAATTATATTAGAAAGAAAGTAAGTACAAAGGTCACACTAGACGAACAAAAGCCAAAAGCAAAGAAGTACGTTTCTTGCTTGCTTAGATATCTAATGTATTTGCTTAATGAAAATAGGAAATTTACTTGGTTGTTGATCCTCTAGGCGTACCTCTCGTATTTTTGATTTGGGTTACCATAAGAACGTATCTAAAGGCAGCAATAGGAAGAGGTTTGTACTGCGTCTTTGAAGCTTGTTTATGTGTGTCCCTGTTCACACTCATTCTTAAGCTTGGTGATGATAAAAGTTGTAATCATATGTTAATAGGGACAATGATTTACACCGTGTGCTGTTTTTGCCAAATGGGATACCAGATGGGACTGAATTGGCTTACTATATGAAAGGAAAGGTTTGTTATCGTAGGCTCAATGCATTATTCTGTTTATTCTTAGTGCAGGCTTTGCTAACACTTGCTTTTCTTACAGAATCTACTGCAGGGTTACAAACAAGGAAGTGGTATAGTATGTAGCTGCTGCGACAGAATGGTAATATGCTGGATGTTGTGACTATATATATTGGCCTTCATACTTATTTTCTTTTCCAAGTACTATGATACATCCTTTATCCTGTTTCTGAACAACAGCTTAGTCCTTCACAATTTGAATCGCATGCTGGAATGTCTATCAGGCGACAACCGTGAGTTATCTAGTAACAATGTGTTTTTGCACTAAAGTTATAAAACCACCAGAAAGTGAAATTGGTGGTTGCGTGTTCTGCAGGTTAGTTGTATACCTCATATAGTTTGAGTTAGTCATATATGTGTTCTTCACCCGGCTTATTCGTTGTACTTCCATCTCTGATAGGTCCCATGATTTTAGCGTTGGGAAATTTGATGATAGGACAGTTATTCTTTGTGACCAGGTACTCTCTTGTTTCTGGTCTCTTTGATCCAAGTTTTTCTTTAACTACTTTTTTTTATCTAATGGTCATTTTCCTCTTCTCTCTTGAAGTGTGAGAAAGAGTACCACGTGGGTTGTCTCAGGGAGAATGAGCTTTGTGATTTGAAAGTAAGTTCCTAAGGTTGGCTCCACCTTTTCTGTGTTGACAAGATCATTGAACCCAACTCAACTTTTATACTGAAATCTGCAGGGAATCCCCCAAGATAAATGGTTCTGCTGTAGTGACTGCAGCAGGATTCACACGGCTCTTCAGAGTTCTGTTTCCTGTGGACCGCAAACTATTCCCACGCTTTTGTTAGACACAATAAGCAGAAAGTACAGAGGAAAAGGAATATATACGGACAATGGAGATACTGTGGAGTGGATGATGCTTAGTGGAAAGATTAGATGTCCAGAGCATGAACACTTGCTTTCACGAACATCTACTATTTTCAGGGTATGCTCAAATCATTTTCAGTACTAACTAGCTTGTAAATTTACTTTATGAACATATATATAGCAAACATGTTTGCCTTTATACCTTTCAGGAGTGTTTTGATCCTATAGTGGCAAAGTCTGGTCGTGATCTCATTCCTGTCATGGTCTATGGGTAAAGATAAACTCAGTTTCAGTTTCCCTGTTCATTCATATTTTGATAGTAGTTGATCCTTCCTGCAACAAATTTTAACAGGAGAAATATATCGGGGCAGGAGTTTGGAGGAATGTACTGCTTGGTCCTGATGGTGAAGTATGTTTGTTGTGTTATCGTTGCATTATCTTACCACTTCCGAATATCTCGATAAGGGATCCTAATTGGCTCTTCATTTTGGTGATGCATGTTTTAGTTCCCTTGTTGTTTCTGCTGCGCTGCTTAGGATATTTGGTCAGAAAGTTGCGGAACTCCCTATGGTAGCTACAAGCCGAGAGTATCAAGGAAGGGTAAGCTTTTTGTACATGTTATGTTTCTCTACTGTGTCGGATTCGTTTGTTATATCATTTTTCTTTAGTAACTTTTAACAAAACCAATTTGGCTATGGTGTTATGTAGGGCTACTTTCAAGTGTTGTTTGCTTGCATTGAGAATCTACTTTCGTCTCTGAGTGTTGAGAACTTGCTTCTCCCAGCAGCTCAAGAAGCTGAGTCTATCTGGACAAAGAAATTTGGCTTCACAAAGATGACTGAACAGCAAGTAAGTAAAAAGTTTTGGTCTACAACATTTTTCTTCAATAGTTACTAAATACTTCTTTCTTGGCACACTCCTTACTTAACCTATTGTCTTAATCAAATCTTTGAACAGTTTGGTTACAGAAAAGGTTAAAGAGGACTTAACAAATGGTAGTAGATATTTGTGTTTCTTTGCAGTTGCAGAAGTACCAGAGAGAAGTGCAACTTACAATCTTCCAGGGAACATCGATGCTGGAGAAAAAAGTGCCGATATTTTCTGAATCATCATCAGCCATCTGATATCATCATCTCTTGGAAGATCTTTTTAAAAGCCTCATTTGGATTTTTGGGAATTTGGGCTTTTTTCTTCTTGTTTCTGGCTCCTTTGAAACTAAGTTCTTGCTTTCTTTTTGCAGAAGGGTCATTTCTAGTGTACCTCTGTTATTTTTCGTTTGTACAAACTCTAATCAAAGAACATTGGGTTGACACGGAGAGGTTTTAGACATAGTGAAATGTTTTGTAAAGGAAGGAATTTTAAATAAAGCATATATAATCGAAACAATTCATACTCATGTACAATATGTTGTTCTTTCACCACTCACTATACGTCGGTTTCGAAAAAGAATGGTCACTAACAGGTTTTTGGGCTTTGCATTTTGGTGGCAACTAAGACGAGCACAAGCTGAAAGATGATACATAAACGTTTGTTTGTTCTAAACATCATATCTAGCACACAACTATTTATTTAGTCATAATAAACAAAGCGTCTTCAAACACATACACAATCAAAACAAGTAACCTTTACGAAGAAAAGGTCACAAAACTAGTAACTCTTGTACCAACAAAAACCACTCCCCACGAATAACAAAGGCCGTTCACACCAAAGATCTTACTTATATATAAACAAGAAAGAGAGATAGGAGAGGAGAAATAGTAAAGTAGAGGCACGTGCTCTGGTCATGCCACAGACAATTCAGGAAGATGCGGCAACAATAGGCATTTGTGGTGCCCATCCAAACTTATCACTACTGTGTTTGCTGCGAGAAGAAGAAGAAGACTTCTTGTCTTTGCTGCCACGGGATGATGATGATGATGATGAACTAGTGCTTCCCTTATGTCCTTTCTTTCCATTCTTCTTCAAGCCATCTCTGCTCTTTGATTTCTGATGTTGCTGTTTCTTGCTCCTTGTGTGAGAGACGATGGAAGGTGGAGGATCATACACATCTTCAGCCCATGACACCCTCAGCTTCTCGACCGACTTGCCATGCTTCTCTCGGCTGCCTTTAATGGCTGGGATCACAGTAGCCGCACTCACCTGTCGTTGGATAACAAGAAGAAACACCAGTCAGAAGCAGCTAAAATAAACAGAGAAACCCAGATGAAGCATACGCACTATCATATAACTGAACTAAAAGTCTATTGATAAAGCGCCAGCAACCACCACCACCCAAGGTCCAAGGAATGGAAACTCTTTTCCATGTCTGAAAAATAGATTTTTCCAGATAGTTAAGTCTGTTTTAACGAATTCTCCAATCATATGTTTCATGCATCTACAAATAAGACTACTTTGTTTTGGTACCAAAATCTGTAAGCATCTACCAACAATGGGGAAGTGCTAATCACAAGCCTATAGATATATCACACAGCAATAACCAATCCGAGAATGATACACTCTCTCAAATCTGAAAAAAGGGGATTTCTCAGATCATCAAGTCAGTTTTGTGAATTCTCCAATCTCATGTTATGTAAATGCTTCGGACAGAGATGGTTTTATAGTCTGAACTCATCCGCATTCATGTGCATCTATCACTAAAGACTAAAAGAGTTAGTTATAGACTAGTTACAGTAGCATAGGGTGGCAACTTACACGGTCAGAGAGCATGTCCTTGGCAAGGTTCTTGTCTTCTCCTTCATCATCGGAAGACTTAAGAGGTAAAGACTCAGGGATGGGTTTTGTGATGTCTTTGGATTCTTGATTCACACGTTGGTGTATATAACCAGTATCATCCCCATCAGACTCTGGAGCATCTTCAGATACGGTAACAGAGCCATGATTAGAACAATCATTGGGACTCGAAGCAGAGGAACTCGTAAGGTGGGACTCTGCATCTTTGTAATGCAATCCACCACAGACAGAGCTCATATCCAACTGTAACAAAAACAGTAACTGCAACAAAAAAAAGTGCTAACATCAGTAAAATATCTAGAGATCATACCTTAGAAACAAAATTAGGCAAAGAGAAATTGCTAAAGAGTTTATGTTAAAGAAATAGAGCTTAGTTTCTATTATAAATATTTAGAAAAAGTTAATTTAGTTTATTTTCATCATATGGTATTTTTAAAAATAATCATTCAAAAAATTGATATCAAATTTGTGGTAGATTTAAATTTTCACCCAAATACTTATTTTTTGAGGTTTAGAGATATGGAGTGAGATTTTAGAAATAGAAGTTCAAAATTAAAAAAAAGAAAGAATTATTAAGTTTTTCAACAAAAAATCTATTTTAGTCCAACCTAATCTAGATAAGACGATTTAAAACATCATTTTAATCGAAGAGAGATTCAAATAGATAGATAAATACCTCGAATCGAACACCAGGAACTTCAAAAAATAACACCGAAAGAAGGATCACTAGCTAAGATTCCGAGAACACAGAGAGATCACACGTTCTTCTTTTCTTCAAATAGCTTTAAAATGTATAATAATATCTAAGAGAGACACGAAACTTCAACTAAGATTACCACGCCAATCACTCTTTTCTAGAGGTTTCAAACGATTACAAGAATGATAAAAAGTCAACGACGGAACCAAAGAGATGAGTAGGCCGGAGCTCAGCCGCATTATTTCTATGCTCTTTAACACCCGATGAGCTAAAACAAGATAAAACCTAAACAGAGATCTCACAATCAGTGGAGACAAACGCCTTGCGAAAAATCAAATCAATTAGGTAGAAAACATTAAAGTCGGATCATCGAAACCATAATCAGATCTTGATCATATCATAAACGAGATTACACGAAACCCAGGATGATAGAAAAGCTAATTTGAGAAGATGGATAAGAAAGGAGATTGTGGATCTCGAACACGACATTTTATAGCAAAATGAAAAGAAAGGTCAATCAACAAAATCTAAGGCGAAAGACGTGGCCATCTTATTTACAACGAATCAAAACTGTACACGTCTACACTACTCGATGGGCCTTTAAAAGCCCAGTACTATGACATGATTTGAGTTTGTTTGTTTACGTATCTTTATCGGATAACCTTTTTAAGGTAGATTACTGAAACGACACGGTGCTTACCTGATTCGTTTCAATTCAACTAATCAATGCAAACTATGATTTGGGAATAACATAGCAATTCATTTTAAAAGGGGTGCTTCCCTCTTGACAATTCTTTCTATCTTCTTTAAGTTGTGTTTGCTCTTATATCTCTTTCCATTTCCTAATCCAGGGTGAAGGATCATACAACACGCTCAGCTTAAGGCTGCAAAAAGACTAACCACACTACATCTATTCTTGTATTGCATAAAAGTGATACAAAGTTAAGAAAGAGCTTACAAAAGCAAAGAGACAAGCATTCAACTACTGTTTACATTAGAAGCATAAGATTACATTGACTGTTACCAACTTCCAGCCATTGAGACTAGTTTTTTCTTACTCGATAGTTTTTTTTTTTTTTTAATTCCAAGAGAAGTTGGGACATTAATCTTCCTCTTGATCCGGAGCCAGCATTTAGCTTTAAACTTTCCACCTGGTTCCGAAGCAACTCCTCTACCACGCTTTAGTGGTTTCGAATGGTATTTGACATCCCGCAATGACTTTAAAGATCGTGGATTTGAATTCATTGTCTTCAAATTATTCTATCTTGTAGTCAGGCGACATGAGTATATAACTTCTCTTTTGAGCAAATGAGTCTAACTGACACCAATGATCATATTCCCGGAGATTAGTCGATTGAATTACAGCCTGCTGAATATCCTGGATCAACCGGAAAAAAAATTATACACTAACTAATGTGATGCCATTTCTTCTATCCGGACAATTGCTCTCTCCTATGTATTGATACCTTTATATCCATGTCTTCCGGCTACTTTGATTTCACTCAGCTTAAGAGTAGGTTGATTCTGTTGTTGGGATATTAAATCCCTTAATTATCGTATATCCAGTAATAAACACACAATATCTAAATTATTTGTTACAGATCTTCCAATCAAGCAAAGTACCTTCAACATCCCTTTTGATGATGATACAAGGAACCAACAACAGATTAAGAATAGGCTGATTGTTTTTGAAGTATTATAAGATCTGAATAACATATTCTCTGCAAGATTCCGAAAACGCAGACGCATAAACAAAGAGCGATATGATATTCATTAACCTGTTCATACAACGATCTCACTAACTGAAAACAATTCCCCAACAAATCGATCAGCCAAAGATCTAAGAAAGAGAATCCTTATACCTAAACACGCAAACAAGAATCAATCGAAAAAAAAACCTAAGTGCTTGTGAATTTGGTAACCGCCTTAGTCCCTTCCGAAACGGCGTGCTTCGCGAGCTCTCCGGGCAACACAAGCCTAACCGCCGTCTGGATTTCCCGCGACGTAATCGTCGGTTTCTTGTTGTACCTAGCGAGCTTCGATGATTCCTGAGCGAGTTTCTCGAAGATGTCGTTGATGAAACTGTTCATGATCCCCATCGCTTTCCCTGAGATTCCGATATCGGGATGAACCTGTTTAAGAACCTTGAAGATGTAGATCTTGTATGTCTCGATGCTCTTCTTCGATTTCTTCTTCTTCTTGTCGCTTCCGCCTTCCTTCGAGATCTTCTTCTCCGCCGGGGCCTTCTCTGCTGGCTTCTTCTCTGCCGGTTTCTTCTCTGCCGCCTTGGGAGCCATTATCGATTGAGAAAAAAGTTTGTTGAGATTGAGAGAGAATGAATTGTTGTACGAGTCTGCGAATTGAGGAGCAGATTTATTATATAGAAGCCTGTGTTGGCTCTAATTGGTTGTCTCTCGGATCGATGACGTGGCGAAGATCGGAAGTGTTTAAATCAACGGCTGAGATTTTCTCATAGTTCTAAACTTTCTTTTTGTCAAGCTTATGGGCTCTATCTATTCTGATGGACTTTTTTTAGGACCCATTACCCGTCGGGGCCCTTTTATTAGATTTGGTAACATTTCTATAAAAAGTATTATACATTTTACTTCTTTTTCATGCAAATTCATATTTTCATCGTTGTAGCGGAGCTAAAGTTGCAATACAGCTGCAACAATATTGGAAAATGAGTGATCGATCGGGGCAAGAACATAAAATAAACAAAGGTTTAATGACTATAAATCATGTATTTTGCTGGCTCTGCTCATCAACATTTATTGTAAATTTGGATCAGAAACTGGTTCACCCATGGGGTTTACTGGTTTAAATAGAACAGAACAGAGTCTGTACGCGTTATGTTTTGTTGTCCAGACTCCACACTTCTGAAATCTTCATGAGCAATATAACCTCTACTGCCAAGCCGCTCCTAGGAACTTAGGTCCTGCCAAATTCACATGAAACATATAAATGCAGTGATTGATTCAATCTTTTCCAAACTCAAAATTAATCAAGGTACAGTTGGAAACAAGACAAGAGTTTAAATCTAACAGAAACTTGGAAGAAAAGTGATTATGAAGAGCATAAGAAAAAGTAAGAGCAAGACCTAGCACTACAAATAATCTGGAGTAGATATATACAAGACTGAAATTATAAATACTAGGATATGGACCTCGCGAAATCGCGGGAAAAAGTTAATATTAAGTTTTCAGTATTAATTAAAAATGATTACATATTAAATGTTTTAAAAAATAAAAATATATAATTATTTTTAACATATATATAATATATAGTTAAAATAAAACATTAAGGATGAAATTATTAATAATCATTATTAAATTTTCTATATTATATATTAAATGTTTAAAACAAAAATGAGAATATATAGGAGCGACTGATACCCAACACTTGGTATTAGATAGTTTAAATTCCCTTACAATATCCGAAGAGAAAAACAAAGAGAAAATAGAAAAATTGAGAATGATTGAACTAAAGAAAAACTTTCAAAATTCACATCGAACTCAGGGGCAGATGCAGAAACGATTTAATAGATGGCACAAAAAAATTACCATTCTATTTTACTCTCTCCATTTCAAATTAGATGATGTTTTAGGAGGTTTATGTTATTTCAAATTATATGATGTTTTGAGATTTTAAGGTATCTTTTGAAGTTTTACGGTTAACTTTAACTTTATTGAAAATTGGTCAATTAATAAAATTTTACAAATTTTTTTATAATTGGTTCAATGATTTTAAAAATATTTTTTAAAAATACTTTTTAGATAAAAAGTGAATTTCTTAATGTTTGTGCATGAAGACAAAATTTCATCTATTAAAAAATGGAGGAAGTATTTTTTAGTTAGGATATATACATTTTATAGCATTTGTTAAAAAATAAATAAAAAGTTAGAGCATGTTTATCGGGGGAAACCCAAATGGTTTTTTTTTTAGAATAATAAAATTAAAAATGAACCAATCGCGGACCGCCACGTGTCAGTGAGGTCCGCAAACAGTTCAAAGACACACAATATATGTCTCTTAATTAGGTAATATTGGACACGGTTTTTGCTTGCAGGTGGACCTCTCCCCCCTCTAAGAGACCCATTATCCCCCCCAATAAACATGCTCTTAGTCAGTCGTGTGTGCTCCTGATCGAGCTTGTTAGTCGCAACAGATATAATTTTCCCGTAAGTTTTATAACATGATGAAAGCCCACTCATACTGTTAGGGTTGTCAGAGTAAAAAGTTATGTATCTAGCTAGTTTGTCCGAGCATGATTAACCTGGAAATCCACTTGGGATTCTTATTATTTTTTTTTATTTTTATTTTATTTGAAAAGAAAAATTAAAAACGAATTAATTACAGGCCGCTGTGTGGTAGTGGGGTCCGCAAACAGTGTAAAAAACCCTCCAAAAACGGTTCTTATTTAGGAGTTTTAAGAAGCAGTTTTTACACTGTTTATGGGGCCCGCGAACAGTGCAAGAACCTCTTCTAAGAGCATGATTAACATGAATCTCTTAAGGTGTAGTTCTTAGCTTTTCTAAGAGATGTGTCTTAGTTTTTAACTAAGAAAACCTAAGAACCGTCTCTTAAATAAGAAACATAAGAGATGTCTCTTAGCGGAAAAAATGTAAAAAAAAAAAAATTAAATAGACAAATTTTACGTTAAGAACCCACCTTAAGAGACTCGGTTTAATCATTCTCTAAGAAACCCCATTAATAATGCTCTAAATCTCTTCAGAATCTACTAACTAGCTTGTACTTTCCTTTTATTGTCTTTTTTTTTTCATCTAAAATTGGTACGGAAAATATAAAAGGAAACCGGAAAGGAAAATTGCACGACCACTTGCTGAAACTTAATCATATATAATCCAAAATCTAATCGGCTCCCTCTCTTCCTCCTCTAGATCCAAAATCTAATCAAATTTTGCTTTCATGGGTCAGGCTTCGGTTCTAAAATGTAAGTTTGATTTTGATCCTTTTTCCCCATTCGTCTAAATATTTTTTTATTTTATTTATTTATTATATTAAATTTAGATAATTATCTTTATTGTTTTAGGATTTTATGGTTTCTCTCTATATATATATACTAGAGGTTTGCCGGCGCTACGCGCCGGTTTTGCTAATATTTATATGGCTTCACAATGGTTTTATAATTTAGAATATTTTTCAACAGTATTTTAAAAAACAAAATATATATCGATCATATGGAAGTATATTAATTTGATTATAGTCTTTGCGTAGTTATTATAAAAGAAATTTAAGTTTAAATATATGCATGACGATTTAAAAGTGTAATTGCTGAATTTTTTATTATTTGATTGAAAATCTTTGATTTTAATAATGATTTAAGATTAATTTACAAATGTAGACAATGACGGGATGAGGAGTTGTGCCAAGAGCCTCCCATGTTTTTCGAGAGCCAGATTACGAAATGCTCCATCAGCGATAAGACAAAAAAAATTCAGGACCTTGAACATTGGAACAAATATTTGTTTACTACAGTAGAGAGGAAACCAAAATCGAACATTCAAGTAATAGCAAAAAAAAAGTCCTTTTGTGAGTTTTAATCTTTATCTATACATATCACGGGGAAGTCACGGATTACCACATGTCCACACATAACCTTCGCGTGTCAAACTATAGAGTTAGTACCACCTGCAGCAACCTATTAAGAAAGATAAAACCTCAGATGGATTTTTATTTTGTGGCAATGCATAGAGGTTTAGAAAACATTACCTGTCGGACCATAATTACGGGGTACAACGCCTAGGGATCACACTATCTCTTCGCACATGACCCATCTCATCTTTTAGAGGCACTTTCCATATTTATTCTCCCATGCGTGTATTTACATAATAATTTCATAATATAACTTGACACACTAAACAACACAGATAGTTTGAACAAAGAAAACAGCACAGATAAAACTAAAACAAACAACATTAAAGCGACGCATATGCTCGGCCTTGATCATCAACAGCTAAACAACGGTTAGGTGAGAGCTAAAGATATGGTATGAGATTGAGAGGTTGACAAAGTCGATTGCAAATTTGTTCGCCGATCAGAAGCAATTCTAGCCCAATTAGAATGCCCCCTTCGGCTGTGTTCCTTGCTTCGGAAAATTGGTTAACCGAAAACGCAGCTCCTCCTCCCCAAGCCAAGAGAGACTTCGTTGAAGAATTTAGTGATGGGGGACTTCGATCATCGATCGGGATAAAGGTATATATGAGGTGAGAGGCTGAGAGAATCGCAACAGTTGCATGCCTTCAGTAAATAATGGGGCTTTATGAATCTTAGGGATGGGATGCTGACGTTACAAAGGTGTACCGAAAGAGGTCTAAACGGTTGAGTTACTCCGATCGAGATGAGGGAGATGAAGAGGATGATGAGACGGCGTTGAGTGAAGATTTTGTTTACATCAAATTTCGGCTAGACGTGGGCTTCTATGCACATGAAGTAAGAATTTTGAAAGGGCCATTTGTCTTAAGAAAGCCCTATACGATTATTGGTTTCAGGTTCTTATGTTTACATTCGGTTTAATGTCTAAAACAAAAGGAGAGCAAGCATAAAAACATGTTGACGTGGCAGGCTGAGAGAGAGGCAGGATGACGTGGAAGGCTGATAAGAGATCTTATTCTCCTTTATATATATATATATATATATATATATATATATATATATATATATATATATATATATATAAGCTTCTTATGCACTAGAGGTTATATTTAGTTGATGAATACTCTAATAGCTTTTTTTTGTATTCATGCATATAATAATAATAATAATTAATATTGTAGGCAGAAGAAAGGGTCAGTTGATCTCTATGTCTCATAGAGATTCAATCAGCAGTTTGCCAGATGATATTCTTGGCATAATCATGTCTTTACTCCCCCCACAAAACTTGCTGCTTCCACATCTGTTCTGTCTAAGAGGTGGATGAATCTACTCCCTCTTGTAAACAGCAGCCTTGTGGATTCTCCGCTTTTGTGGACAATACAGCCGCTCCGTGAATGGCCGCTACGAAAAGTCTCGTGTTGACGATTGGATTCACGTTGCGTTACAACGCAGCTTATCAGAACTACACTTACGGTCTCCTCATCGGCTAGACAAAGATAGAGTAGAGTTGTTGTTTCGGTCCAAAACATTGGTTAAGCTTCACTATCCAATGGATGCGTTATCGAAGATCTCCCTAATGGACACATTGACTTTACTAATAAACCTTTTATGGATGAGAAAAATAAATGAAGATAGGTTTTTCCCATCTCTCAAATCGCTTTATCTCGGCGATATCCTGATTGATGATTCTTATTACTTCAAGCTCATCCTTATGTGCCCTATTTTGGAAGAATTATTCATACGTAACAATGGTGTTTCACATCCGCCAAGTTGGATTGGACTTGTGCCGAGTTAAGCCACTTGTGATTGATTACCTAGTTCTTCCTGAGTATGAAGATGTTTACTCACATGAAGTTCGCATTGGTGGTCCACAAAACCTTGTCTACTTTTGAATTTTCTAGTTATGTCCATGGTACTTATGATAGTTTTGGCTACATGGCTTCGCTTGTCGAAGCTAGACTTGATCTTCGATTATTGGAGTCGACTACCCGTTATGATGATGATAATGATGACGATGATACCGAGAGAGATGAGTTTAATGATTTGCTTTTAGTGAATGGTTTTGATGATATCTTTGGTGATGCTACAACCCTGCTTTGGAGAATGGCCAGTTACGTAAAGATCCTTCACTTGTCTGCTTATTCTCTTGAGGTCAGTATCTCTCTTTTAATTGTTTGGTTATTTGATTCTTTAATTGTTTACTAGGATAAGACATGCGTCTTGCTCATAGTGAAATATTTATTAAAAATTTATATTTTTATACTGTAAAATTTGATTATTTCTGTAGATCTTTACGGATCTGGTTTGGTTTGGTTCGGATCGAATCTTTACGGGTCTGGTTCGGGTTGTTTTTTCAAAATCTACAAATAAAAATAATATATATCATAAAAATTGAATAATGTATGCTAAAATACTTAAACTTAACATAAAAATTTGTTTAACTTAAATATTTGGATAGGAAATCAATAGATATTTTAAGTATCGTTTAGCTATTTTAAACATGTATTTATAACTATTATCATATATTTTCAAGTATTTTGAACAATTTAAAAATACCTAATATATTTTGTATATTCTTTTAGATATTAAATATTTAAATAATTAATATATTTAAGAATATAAATCTGGTTTGGATATATTCACATATCCGAAATATTCCGGTTCGGATAGGGTTCGGTTATGATTCTCTAGATACCAAAATTTTGAACTCATTCGGATACAATTTTAGTTAAAGTTCAGTACTAATACCTGGACCGGCTTTGGTTCAAGTTTTTGGATTTAGATTTTTTGCCCAACCTTATATCTTTATTGCTACAAAATTTTAAACCGAAAATGATGATGGTTCATATTGATTTTGGGTATGAAACGATTTTAAACCAAAACACATTTTACTATGTACGTAATCCATTAATTAATTAGTAAAACTTTTCTATGCCCAAAAACAATGGACTGAACATAAACAATGCTATCATTTCAAATTATCAATAGACACTTTCAAATATTCTTTGTTCGTGTTGTGCGAATAGAAAAAGAGGTTAGGATTAAAAAATCAAATTTGATATGGAATAAAATTTTACATTTGGTAGAATAATGAATTGTTTCTCAATTAATATATAGAAGATTAGAATACTCACACAAATCAACATAATACCTCTTGTTACAATATATTTATGGTAACACTTTATATAATCCATGATACTACAACGGCCAATGTACATTTTTAACGACACATGTTTTATAATGATGGTTTGTAAGATGATTATTTGGTTTGTGAGCTCATGTGTGAGAGAAGAAGAGTTGTCATCCGTTGGTACGTGTTCAATTTTGATCAAAACGTTAGGAATATGTTATATATAACGATGAGATGTCGACTAAGATATTGAAATACGGGTATGTTATATATAGTTATGAGGTTTCGACTTGACAAAAAAAAATTAAAAGCGATTGTTGATATGATATATAGTTATGAAACTATGTGAAAAACGTTATATATTAGTCTCACATAAAATTATTTCTTCATATGATTTTATATTCATTGTATCTTAATATAAAAAAAATAAACCTTAATCATAAATATTAATGTGAGATTTTTAACAATTTTAATAATTTACATTCGTTTTAAAAAATTCAAAATACAACATATACAAAAATCTAGATTTTTATTATATGATTAATGTAATTATGTAATTTGTTTTAATAATAAAGAAATAAACAAAAATTATAAAAAATACATATTGTTATCAAATCTTTATTATTTTAAATCATTAATTACTATATATATTTTAACCACATTAGGAAATTCCGTAAGTTTTATTTAAGGAAAGTCTGAGAAACAATAAAAATATGCGACCAACTATAGCTTACAAATATTATTTTGCTAGAGAGTATACTTTTTAGACTATAGTTTATATAAAGTGCTGTAGAGTTCTTTGAAATAGGATTTGGAAGGCATACACAAGTGTCACATAGGATTGAATTATTTTTTAATTAGTACAAACTTGAGGTTACATCTTTTTAAAAGATCCTCAATTAATATATAGGGGATTGATGAATCTGAAGCTTTACTAAAATAAATCATTTTAGTAATAATTAGAACAAATCTCAATTCTATTAATAAAAACTGAATTCAATTCTGGACATGCATAATTAAAAAAATAAAAGCAAATATCCCTAAAAACTATTAAAATCTTAAAAAATAATTCCAATTAATTAATATAACTATCAAAATAAATAAAATACAAATAATTCATCATTTGTTGTAAACCTTATGGTTTTGGAATGCACATAAGTGGATTTTATCTTCTTGGTCGATACTTAGACCATTGGCCCATATGATTCTCGGATGGGCCAGCCCATCTTTCTATTTGTCTTGGCCGAAATTTTTAACTTTGTAAACTTGTCCCACATCGAGTATAAGATGTGGAAAAGTCGGTCATTAGACCATATATATATGTGGCCCTATTGTACTTAAGTTATATACAAGAAAAGCAATAAAAACAAGTCTTACACACATCTAAACCTAGCCGCCTATCTCTCTCTCTAACCTTCTAGTTTGAGATCAACCTCTTGTAAAGACACGAGATTTACAACATCATTATCATAAATCTATTATCATAAATCTATTATGAGTACATGCTCATGGGCTTTTGATAAATACATACATTAGGCGCTTCATTTCGGCTGCAAGTTGCTCTTCGTCTTCGACAACCTTGTTACTTTAGCATTCGAGAGCGACAAGGATAAAAGCTGGCAAGTTCTGCCACGTCTGCTCAGAATTACCCCAAAGCTACAAAATTTAGTCATCAAGGTATCAGTTTCTTAGATGGACAAAAATTATATTTTTCTTATTAAATTGTTTTTTTTTATTTGGCGTCAGGGTCTCTTGCATCGAGTTACAGGTAGATGTGGAGATGTGTGCCCTTGCAATCATCGTCCCATACATAAGAAGAGAGTGATTGGTGGTCGAAAACCGAAAGTGTCTTGTTTACCGTATCTTCCTCTGAAGGTGTTAGAGATCTCAGGATATGGAGGAACTTGTAGAGAGATTAAACAGATGAGGCATTTCTTGGGGAAACTGCAATGCCTCCAACTAGTGAAAATTGGTGTGCAACCAGAGTCAGATTCCAACAAGTTGAGATCGAACCTAATGAGACTTCCCAGACTCTCATCCAAGTGCAACATCCACTTCATCTGAATTTCTATCTCACTCAACTTGAGTCCAAAGCCGTGTTTGAGTACCAGCCAATCAAACATAAGTTTGGAACCTTAAAAAATAATATTATTATTAAGGACTAATTTTGAACAAAAATATTAAGTAGTTATATTGATTATGTACTTGTAAACGTCTGAGTTGACAAATAGCTTTCCTTACTAATCTTATCGTGGTACACGTGATCTTAGCCTGGTGTAAAAGCAGAGGAGACAATGGAGAATCATACAAACATGACCTTTTTTTGTTTAAAATTTGTTGGATGGATATTTTTTGGGTCGAAGCCTAGGCTGTCATCAGACTCGTACCACTTGTTCTCGTCCATCAACTGTAGAAAGAAACACCCCCACACGGCTACACATTTGTCATTATACTCGTTAGGCATGCAATAAATCAATTTAGATGGTACAAAACCTTAGCATAAGCAGTGTAGTGACCACCCTCCCATACCACCGTAATGATTGCTAATCGCATACAGTTCGTTAAGACACGACTCACCATCTTGTTGAACCGATATGCATATGCCACAATACGGTCTTTGTCTCTTATCTCACTCAGAGACTGCAGTGGAGTCTCTAAGATATTTAAAGACCTTGTGTTCATAAAAGGCTTTCATAGTATTTCAACAAGCATCCTACGAAGCTGCGGATCAATAATGTCACGATTGTCAATCGGACCGGGCCTAGTAAGGCTCTCTACAAGATAAATCTTGCCCAACACATCTCTGCCAGCTTGTATACCACCTGCACTAACATCAAGAATGTAACTTGAAAATATATGACAAAAATAATAAATTATGTTATTAACATTACCATTTTTTTTTTCATCTAAATCTTCGCTAGTATGAAATATCAGTCATTACATTGATTTTTTTTTTAAAATATCAGTCATAAAAGAGAACTTATTAGATGCAACGCATTGTGTTTTGGCCAACACGTCTGAATTGGAGGTCAACGAGGAACGAGGCGAGTTTTCGAAGTTGGAGGAGATGTTAGAAACGTGTTTTAAACTACTTTACGATTATTATTATTTTTTTGAAAACGACAGACGATTGAATCTCACATTTACAATGTCGACCAAACGAAGTCAAATACGTATGTGTATATAGCATGGAAGTTACTCGTTCAATGTCATATCTTTGACCGAATATTACACAAATATTTATAATAATCACTTTCATTATCATGATTAACAAACATATTACACAAACACACAGAGGACTAAACCTCGTTTATTATATGGAATAAAGTACATATTGGTCTTAACGGTTCATGCCACCTTGAAAGACAGGAGCACCCATCGTGGCGCCTTGGTTTAGCTGTGCCTGTTCGTTCCCCGCCCATCCTAAAATACAAAATAAGATTTTAGGAAGAGATAAAGACCAAAATAAACCTAAAAAAAAATTTGTCCCAAAAATAGCACTCAAAGAAGAAAAAAAAATCAAAATATACTTTACTAAATGATGTAAATATATATTTATATCATTGGGTTAACTAGTCTAAATTTAGAGTTTAGAGTTATCGGGTGGAGGTTTTGGAGTTGAGGTTTAAAAATTAAAAAATTTAAAAAATATTAAAATTTTCAAAATAAAAAAATCTATTTTGGTCATTTTTTCTCTCAAAGTCTATTTTTGTGACAAAAACTTTAAAAAAGACTATTTGAGAGATTTGTCTTTTTAGGAATGTGAATATATATATATATATATATATATATTTTATTTTATTTTGAGATCACAAAAAAAAGGCATACGAGAAAATCAATACCAAGATCCATATTGAAACCACGGTTCTTGAGTTCACGGTATTGTTGGGTGAGAGCACAGAGCTCGCAGAAGAAATGTTTAAGGCAGTCTCCACAATCACTGCCTTCGATATTGTATTGAGCTCTCATCTTTCCACGATAGAAACATGAGTAGATACATGCGCAGCCCGTTACTGCGTTTATTAACGCGTATAATGCTCCAGCCGTACCACATGCTGAAATTTCCAAAACCACAATTTATATATAGTTATCGCTTGCTGCCTTTCTTTATATTAATTTGACAATATTACGGTTTAAGACTTAAGTAGTTAAACTTACTGGTTGATCCTTGATCTACAATCTCAGCGACTTGGCCAAATGTAATACATGGACACCAGCATGTGATACAACCTGTTCATTCATTTTACAAGATTAGTAATAAGTTTTGTTGGTCATTTTTTCCAGTAACAGAGTATATCAGGTGTTAAACTGTAGATTGATAACAACCATAACATTTGCTATTTATATCCTTTTATATGTATTATATATGTGAAAAGCTATAGAAACTAATAACAGAGTTATTTTATTACAGTTTTTGCAGTCGGAGAAGCAATCACAGAAGCCTGTGGACCATTCAGCTTGAGGGTTGCCATGAAGGTGTTGACCTTCCATCGAGAGAGAGAGAGAGAGAGAGAGAGAGAGAGAGAGAGAGAGAGAGAGAAACTTTTTTTTAACAGAACAATATGTTTTAAGGTCTTTGATCAGAAACGAATGATGATGCTTGTATTTATAAGAAGTTAAGAACATTAACGTCCATTATCTTTTAACTCGGCAGAACCTCTATTATTTTTGACGAAAAATTAAGGAAGCTACTTAGTCTTTGAATTTCCTTGAAAGTACCCACCGCCATTAACTTAACACTTCCTTGATACACATATATAAAACACTATTTCATTAAAAATATAAGACAGGCTATTTATTTTTAGATTAGTACACATATATAAAACACTATCTCATTAAAAATATAAGACAGGCTATTTATCACATAAACTTCTTTTAAACCATTCATTGTATTTTTATTACATAAACTTCTTTTAAACCAATTCATTGTATTTATTTAAATATTCAAAGTTTTTAATCTAAACAGTCAACAGTACCATTCGAAAACAGAAAAGTTTTCCAGTTTAGAAAAAAAAAAGACTTTTCTAACTGATTAGGTTATAAGTTTAGTAATTCAGAGTGAAAAAAAAAAGTTTTCTACTGATATCATTTTGCCTACTAAGATATAAACTAAGTCACACCCTTTTTTTTTTTGGACACAAAGTCACACCCTTTTCTATTTTCATATATCTCCACAAGAAATCTCCATATACTGTATGATATATAATAATTAGTTTCTGTACATTATTAAATTTATGTGCTAAGAAAATCCTACATACCTGACTAATGTATTAAAATTAGTCCCTGAAAATATGTACGTTGTGGGAGATCTTGAAAGTTTATATTCCATATAACAGCCAAACAATTATCACAACAAAGTGCGTTAACTTATAGAAGTAAGAAAGAAAAAATTAAAATAACCAATAGAATTAATAGTTCAAATCGATACTATCTCTAGTTACAATCACGACCAAATCATATAGAAGTATAATGGCACACATTGAATATTCACATTGTCATATCCTTTACCAATCCTTTTGCAAATTAGTAAACTGTTGTTCTAACTTTTAACAAGACAAATATATATATATATATAAATTATTAAAGTTTCGAACTATATATTATTAAATACTGAAGTTTACAGGTCGATGTATTATTCAGATAGTCAATAAATTCAGAAAACATTTCATTTTGTCCTAAATGATCTTCTTTTTTATCACCAAAGTTAAACCAATTATTTCTTGTTAAATTTTGCAGTGACCAATATTTTTTTCTGAAACGTAATGCAATGACCAATACTAAAACATATATAAATTTAAATAGAACTATTTAACTACAAATTTCTTTCCTTAATTAAGTAGTATTCATTTTTCTAATAAATAAATGCATGAGGAATTATTAAATAAAAAATTTACATATCCACAGTTTTAAACACACACATGACACATACTATCCACATTTTTAAGCTTCTGAAGGAGGCGCGGAGCTTCGTTTGCTTCATATGTTTGAATCGAAGATCTAGAGAATTGCACAACATTTGAACAATTGGAGAAAATGTCGTGAATACGTGTTGAAGAAGTTGTTGAAGATGAAGTGACCACTGGTGGCACAGAGATGGCGACATTTGGCTACCATTCTGAGCTTGCAAAAAGCAGGAAAAGCTAGTGCATTATTTTGATGATCCTTTTGTTCTCTACATCCACGAAGGTGAGACTCTGCTAAAGATAAAGAAGAAGTTTGAGAGCAAGTATGATGTCTCCAGTGAAGATATCTCGAAGGTTTGTTTCTCTATTTTTTTCTTCCTTTTTTTGGTTGTATTTTTTCTCAAAAGAAAACTTGTACTCATGTCTATAATGTTGTTTGTGAAGTGAAAGTTTGCAAGGGTATCAACATTTGTGCATTATCTCATGGACTCCGAAATCCTTCATTCCTTCTGGACGGTAAGAATTGAATGATTTAAATAGATTATATAAATCTTATTGACTATGAAATTTTGGTGGAACAGCCATGAGTCGAGTTGAGAGTGGAGCATCCAAGATTCTAGCTTTCTTTTTTGAATCTTTTTATTCTTTATGAAAACTTTGTAATTGATACGTTGAATTGAGTTTCTTTAGTTTAATTTTGTGCAAAAGTCTTGAAACTTTCTCACTGAAAAAATCTTCTCCAGTTGTTTGATTTCACAAGATATTTATTCATCAATAGTCTTCAACTTTAGTGGCTTTCTTGATAATTTTATTTTCTATTTGAGGTTGTAGAGGGTTTTAGACTCTAGTGAGTCAAGTGGATAGATTGTCAGCTCTGTAGCGCTTGAGATTCAATAAGTGAATCCAATTGTATATTTTGTTTTCTTTATGTGGTCCTGTGAGAAGGTCTTGAACTTACCTAAGGTCTCGAACATGAAATGATGTAACTAGTTACTATTATTAACTCTAGCTATGATTTTAATCCACCAGATGTTGTGAATTAATGCAGGTGATATGAGAATTTTTCATATTATGTTCTGGTTCTCGGAGAACCAATTCTACTTTTATGCCACAAGATTTGTTGATATATGTCATAGGATTTTTTTTTAACATCTGATAATCAGAGATGAATACTAATTATAAGAGCTATAGAAATTATTTTGGCTGATTTGGAAATTACCAGTGTTTCCATTGATTTGTTTGGTAATTTATGACCAACAATATCCATAACGTCAATTACCTGAATCGATAATCTGCGTAATTTTATAAATCAGAAAATCTAAAACCAACAACAAAATAAATAAATAAATTAGATTTCTATTTATATTTGTACCTTAGATAATATAATTAATGTATAATACTTAAAAGTGCCTGAATAAAATCTACGATGATATTGAAATAAATAAATAGAATACATTTTTTACTGAGAAATAGAAGGGTATATAGTTTGTGGAAGACTTGATCCATTCCTTAATTTCACGTATTAGACACCTCTGATGTACTCGTAAATATCTAATTTCTTTTAACATCCAATTAGAAAAATGTTTGAGATTATATTTTGTGATGTAATTATTTTATTATAATTTTCTATGTGCTTGGATTAGTTAGCTTTTGTTTGTAACGCATTCAGTAATTGAAGAAGCATTATTCGTTTGAACGTATCTGTTATTGAAATCAAAGTCAAAGTTGTCGATGATTCTAAAAACTTTTATCTATTTACTATTAATATCCAAATACACATATTTTCATCGACTAAAAGAATAAAACTTGTTGAAAAATTCAACATATATTCTTTTTACATATGATCTTTCATCTTTTCTTCACAATATAATGGTACAAAAATATTTTTAGTATTTTGAATCGAAAAATAATATAACTTCCGGATAAAAACTAACAAGGAACCATTATGCATATATGCATGTATAATAGCCACCAAAATGGGCCTTAGTTACTTCCGAAATTTTCAGCTTGAGGGATTCAAGATTTTACTAACATATCCAAGTATTTATTAGAGTATGATCAAGATCGTGCATCACTCATAATACACAAGTCGACAGCGAAATTATATTATTTTTTTATGAACAACCAAAATTATATATATTAAAAGGCATATATAATTGGAAAAGAAAGCACATGCAAGATCCAAAAAAAATGAGAATTGATGAAGAGACTGCAATGATGAAATAAAGGGTGACGAGACTCATGGAAGTGGGGAGCCTATACGATAGATCGGGGCAAGAAGATAAAATAAACAAAGGAAACTGATTATAATCATGTATATAATCATGTATTTTTGCTGGCTCTGCTCATCAACATGTATTGTAAATTAGGATCAGAAACTGATTCACCCATGGGTTTACTGGTTTAAATAGAACAGAACAGAGGCTGTACGCGTTATGTTTTGTTGTCCACATCTGAAATCTTCATGAGCAATATAACCTCTACTGCCAAGCCGCTCCTAGGAACTTAGGTCCTGCCAATTCACATGAACCACGTAAATGCAGTGTTTGATTCAATCTTTTAGAGGCATCCCAACTCAAAATTAATCAAGGTACAGTTTTAAATTAAAGCGAAACGAGACAAGAGTTGGAAGAAAGTGATTATGAAGTGCATATGAAAAAAGTAAGAGCAAGACCTAGCACTACAAATACCTGCCACTTATCACACTGCAAATCAAATGTTTATTGCCTTACAACTTCATTGGAGGACATCATATGAAGATTTATACAACATTGACATTAATATTTGCGACATGTTACTAACTAAATCATAAGAAAGTTTTAAAAATACCACTGACAACAAGACTTAATAAAACACAACCTTTGCAAGAACATAGTAACATGGCAATAAACAAAGCTAGGCTTTGAATAGTAAAACATGGATTTTGAGGGAAGCAACCATCCACAGAGCTTGAATCGGTCTTATGCAAGCATATTAGCCATTGTTACACTGATTAGCCAACATTTCATCAATAAAAACAAAAACATGAACCTGACCTCTAACAATTGATTGATTGCACTCTAGGAAAGTAGCTTATGCAATCCTAACAGCATGCAATCCTAACAGCATTAAAAAAAAACTACCAAAGACATTCAGATTCTACAGGAAGTGACATAACACAAAATGTCAAAGGCACATATAAGAAACCAAACCTTGAGGAACCGATGTTGATGTTCCTGTGAAGAACTCTGCCACGAGCAGAAGCATCTCCGTCATCAATCAGCTCTCTCAGACCCAAATTCTCAACCTCCTCCTCCTCCTCTTTCGCTTCCTTCTTCGATAGCTTCACCGGCAACCTCTCGAAGTAATTCCCGTAAATATACTCAGGCGTGTACCCATTCTCTTCGTCGAAAAGCATGATATGTCCATGCCACTCCCACACACGATAATCCGATTCCTCATCCTCATGAAACTCAACGCAGATGTGGTGTTCGTTAACCGTCACTGCTTGCCCTGAATTCGGCTTCAGAGACTCGATTTGACCCGAGACGATGACACGGATTAGCTCCTTCTCAAGCCTGGCTTCTTCCCGATCTAGGTTGCTCCGAGAGTCTCCGTCGTCATCGCCGTCGCTGTCGTCGGATTTGAAGAGGAGGTCATCTAGGGATTGAGAGAGAAGAGGAGAATTAGGGGGACGAATCTGGAGGCGTCCAAGTAGGGCTTGGATTAGAAGGTTGTCGATGTTGCTGCTTCCATTGAAGGAGCTCATGGTTACTCGCGAATAGATCTTCTCCTTCTTCCTCCTTGCCTTGTTCCCGAGTGGGTTTAGGAATCGGGAAGGGTTTTAGATGTAAACAGGTAATTTTCGTAAAAGGTAAGGGTATAATGGTAATAGCAACTTATAGTAAAAAACAATTACCATTGGCAAAAAGATACAAGTGAAAAACAAACAAAATGGGTAACCAAAATACCAACGTTCTTAGTTTCTTTTGATTTTGTTTTTTCGGCATCATCAATAAGGACAGATCCATTGAGAACCCTAACATACATGTAAGTATTTTTACTCAATGTATACACTTCACATTTGTCAAGAAAACAAAATGTGAAAATGCACTTGTAACTTTCTTATTTGCTTGCTTGGTGGTGAAAGAGATCACCTTCTCAAGGTTTCCATGACGTAATCGGCATAGAGATCCCTACATGTCATAAAAATAGCTATTAGTTAGCTAATGTTACATTTTACATGAAAATTATATAACAGTCAGATTGATAAAAACGCTTACATGGAATGCTGAACTGCTTCGTAGGCTGCGGTAGCAGGAAGGAAGTCGTTAACGGCTACTTCCTTGTTCTCGTTTTTCTTATCTGTGACAAGAATCCAAGACTTATGAGTGTCATCATGAGCAATCCTGTTTACGGTTTAATCTCATATCTTCTATAGCCAAACAAAGATGAAGAAAGAACACTCACAGTCTTCAAAGAAACGGCGGATCTCAGCCAGACGATGAGGAGGAAGCTCCTTGATGTCATTGTAATGGCGATACTCTGGATCGTCAGCGCAGACAGCAATGATCTTGTCGTCTTTCTCACCCTTTTAAAAGCATAAACAGCATCTAATTTCAGTATCTTTTGCTTTTACATAAGATGACACACATACATTTAAGGATGTTGATGTTTTCAACCTGATCAATCATTGGCATAAGCCCAATCGCTTTGGCCCGGAGAAAGCATCCAGGGATCACCGGTTCCTATAGACCAAATACAATATGATTCACATGGCATTTATTTTCTACTGGTCAGATAAGACAGACTGAGAAGAAGATAGTGCTACGAAAAGAAGCTGTAAAACTGTTTTTCTAATTCAATTTCACTAAACCAAAGAGAACTTAGTGAGTCACCTCTATAAGCCTATCTCTCACCAAATGCTCTCTAGCCAAGTCACAACATCTCTAGTTTGCTACATTATTTAAGTCCTATGCTAGATACAGTAGAGCCTGTAGCTAAAGTGTTGAGCTTCTTCTAAGCTAATCAGATGCACAGATGAAACAATAAACACTATTTGATAAACTGTACAAGTTCTCAACGTTTGATGGAAAAAAAAAAAGATTACCTGCATAATGACAAGAACATCAATAGGGTCATTGTCCTCACAAAGGGTACGTGGAATGAACCCATAGTTGTGTGGGTACACGACAGATGAGTAAAGAATACGGTCAACCTGAGTAAAGATTATGTAATGTTTAAAACAATGATTAAAGGGAAAGCAAAGAAAGTTATTGCAATGAAGTTAATACCTTGATGAGACCCGTAGTTTTGTCGAGTTCATACTTCACTTTACTCCCTTTTCCTATCTCAACAACCTAAAATAATACATCCCTATGCTTTGTCAATGATGTTCAAAGAAATATAGTATCAACTAAACAGGTTTCCTAATCAGGCAATAGACATCATTTAATATCATTCAGCAGCTTCAATCCATATCTCAGTAGATGTATAATTTCTATAGAAGCAGTGAACAAACGCAACGTCTCCACATACCCACAATACCAGTTTTATCAATCCATATGGCTTTTGCTGCCTAAAACCTCAAGAACGTTACCAAAATATACTTACACAGTTGAAGATTATTGGAGCTTCAGGTCCTATAAACAAAGAAAATAAAAAAAGTAAAGAGTTAATATTAGAAGCAAAGAACCTGAAAAAAAAGAAGGAACCGTTACGTTTATAGCTGGCTTACCTATCTCAAGATCATGCCATGGGTGTGCAGCAACTGATCTATGGGTCATGGAAGAAAGTATCCTCTCATTAAGACAAGGAAGTGAAGCCTGTTTTCCAGCATTACTTTTGGTAGCAGCAATCTCAATGGGTGGCGCCATCTCTACAAACAATAACAAATACCAAAACAGAAAGCCATAAACATACGCATCTGTCCAACACGAACATATGTAATAGCATATATATATATATATATTCATGAACTATTTACCAAAGATCTACACGTTCTCCACAACTGAATACTAATTGCAATGCTCTTGACACAGAGAAACACAAAAGTACAAAACTTTTATAAAGGAAAGTTACAGAAACGTCCAAGAAACGCTTATAATTTGTTTTTGCAGCAGTTCATGGATCCTTTAATGTGTTATCTTCCGACAAAACCGTTCTCAAACCCACACCAAAAGACTATAAGTTTATAATAAGGGCACTCTCTCTTGAATCATTGTTCACAAACGAAAATAAGTTGAATCAATCGAAAGATCGAAACTCAACTCAGATCTACAGACCACAAATCGCACCATCGAAAAGAATATGTATACAGTAATCTACAAATGTTTTATCGTTCATGGCTTATGCAAGTGAATCCGTACCTGAGCGAATCGATAAAACCTCACGAGCGAAGAAGAAGAAACACAGACGCACAGATCTCGAGAAGAACAGACCCAAGAAGCACCGATAGAGAGAGAGAGATAGAATGAAAGCTAAAGGAGAATTGTAGCTGTAACTGTACGCGTTCCCGCTGCTATTTGAAGGCTCCTTCAAGAAAAAGAAAAAAAAAGAATATTAATAAATCCGAGGAAAATTATAAAAAGACCCGAAAAAAGCTTTATTATATTTATAAGGTCGATTCTTTTAAATGGTATTCAGTTTGATATTAATTGTCGCTTTAACTTTATGCATTGATTAAAAAATAATTAATTTTGTATTTAAAAACACAGTTATCTATATACTTAACAATGTCTCAACCTACAGAAAAAAAAATTACAGTAGAAATTTAATAAATTTTGCATCGAAAGTCGAAAAAAACATTTATTTTATAATAAAAGAATTTCTCTATAACGACAACTAATATGAAACGAAATGAGTATTTCTTAAGTTATTGTCACAAAATTAACATAAAAATAAGAATCAAAATTTTTCTTTTTATTTAAATTTTTAATAATTATTTTTAATTTTATTTTATTTTAATTTAAATTGATTTTCATCTCATAACTTTAAATCATAAGTATAATATAAATTAATTTTAAGAAGTATAAATGCATATTTAAATCATTTAATAAAATTCATTTTGATTATCTTAATTTGTATGTATTTTTAATGTTATTTTTGTGATAAATTTTTTTTTGGACAAGAGTATTTCTCTATTTATAAAAATCTCTTCAATTTTGGAAATTAAATCGAGACAAATATGTCATAACCCGAAACTGCATACGTGTTAAGATATTAGAGGATGATTGAGAGAGACATAGACGGAGTTCCTAACGGCATGTTTATTGCAGGTCTCTTAGCATGAGATTCTTAATTTTTCTAAGAAACGTTTCTTAACTTTTAACTAAGAAAAACTTAAGAACCGTCTCTTAAATAAGAGACCTAAAAGACGTCTTTTAGCAAAAAAATTAAAAAAAAAAATTAAAAACGTGAAACTATAAGTTAAGAACCCCACCTAAGATACCGAAGATAAAGATGTCCTAAGAGCCGTGGGGGTCAAGGCAATGCTGCTCCAAGTTTAAGGTGAGAGAGTCTCCACTCTTCCAAACTCCAAATTCGAATTGCGGGAGTCCCACGTTAAGTCTCCGTTAAACTACCGTTGATTGGAGAATATGCTAGGGAGCGAGCGAGATCGGAGGATGGTCGGGGGGCGGGTAACCAAAGGAGAGAGAGGAGATAAAGAGAAAAGACAACAGAGGAGAGTGCAGAGAAACAGAAATACAGGAAGGGGGGACCCGGACACACCAACGGAACACCCGTCCATGCCATCGATCGATACTGAATTCAGCCGGAAGCAGGTAAGTACGCCATTATTGATTTTTGATTAATAAAGAAAGTAGGCCTTGATAGAAGTAATGAACAATAAAAGCAACCAAAATCAAGCCAAAATTAATTATCAGGGAAAGCTTGAGATCCCCAATCAAATAACTAAATCTCCAAAGAATGAGGTAAAACACACGAGATTGCCAATGCTCGAATACCTTGAATCTCACAGCGCAGGACTATTCCAACAGGTCTGCGATTCGATTATCTGGACAGCATGCTGGCAGCGCGCAGTCTGAACTTGATATCGGATAATTTCCTAATTATAGGCGTCGGAAAAAACTCAAGTTCACTGGTTTTCTCCTCCCACTGAAACCCCGAACTGATCACAGTGCCGATGATGCTAGAGATCATGGTGAACGTCATGCTTTCATTCGCTGCAACGTTTTCCTTTGCTCCCTGGAGGTGACGTCGGAGAGGTGCTAAAGCATGCTACCACGCCAGGATCCTGACTTGCTGGGCAGACATTAGAAGCGCCTTCATCAACCACTCTTTGACGAGGAGAGATACTGGAAGCAAGAAAGGAAATATCCGCTTTTTCAGGTAGACGCGAATCCTTTAAAATTCCTGACAAGTTCAAAAGCTACCAACTCTCGTTCCACACCATGGATTCTTAGAACACCAACTCATTCAACACTTCTATTGAGACTAAACCTAGACTATCAAACCATCCTTGATACATCCACGAGGAATTTGGCACCCGAAACCCTGCAAGCGCTAAAAGACTGATAGAAAACATAGCCTTAGGTAGATTTCGAGACACTAAAAAGGGAGGAATCACCATTGTTCGCAGAGGAGAACACTCGATCCGAGTAGAAAACTCTGGCATCAGTTGCAACCCTTATGCACGGAGATACCTATCTCGACAATGCGGTGAGGACAATGCTTCCCCTTCCAACTTCAAAAAAAGTTGAGTTCTCTAATGTGATGAACATGAACGATCAACGATTTAGAAAAAGCGCTAGAAATTTCACGAGCAACTAAGACACCACTGTGAATAAGAGACAAAAGAAGTTCAAAGTCAAAATGAACCAAGTCTTCACTGGAATCCGTAGAATAGCTGTCGACCTCAATGAAAAATTAGACCTGATATACTCAGAGATGACATAAAATTTGACACTATGAGCGAACACATTTAGAGAATTGACAACCAAGTGGCAAGCAACACTATGTCCATCAGGAGAGAGGACGGAGTTTTACATGCTAAAACAGATGCTAACCCCAGGAGCCATTGCCAGTGTCCGTAGCTTTAGCGAAACGCGGTCAACAACTTTACCCCTGGCGTGTAAGGAGAGCATCACCATCGATGAATTCGCAGAAAATTGAAGATGAAAAAGAAAAATCGCACACCCATCCCGATCAAAATTTACGAAAAAGATCCTGAAATCCTTCCTGAAATTGAAGCATTATAGCCAAAATGAAGACTTGAAGAATCGATTATCAAACCTAAGGGAAATAACATAGACGTGGGAGACATCGATCGACACCCCCGTACTGGACATCGATCGATAACCCTGTACCGAAAATCGATCGACAACCCTTACCGAAAATCGATCGTCGCCCTGAAGAAAGAATCGGTCGACGCTCTGATCCAGAATCGGCCGAAACGTTAAGACAAGGATCTACCAAGCGAAAGCCCCTTTTCGTCAAAGAACACTAAAGTAGGAGAAGAAGCAGCTAAGAAAAAGCATATGCAAGAAAAGCCGTTTGACAAAGTAAAACATTGAAATGCCACTAAGCGATGCTATTCACATCTCGCCTGCTATAAGCAATACGTGAAAGATGCAGCATCATGAGGATTCCATGAATCGGAACACTGCATGATTGATGGTGTCTGAAGAGAGTGAGCGACATGATTCAAGGGAAAACTCCAATTCACTCCCTGATCCCGCTAGTTTCGTTTGGACTGCACTATTAGCGATGAGAGATTTCAAAAGATCCCTATGCGATTTAGGCTCTAGTGTCAACTCTGATGCCTTATTCCATCGCAGTCGCTCTTGGGCTAACAAGGTTCAATCTACCAGGCTCACACTCGTTTTAGCTGATAGATCCACTAGAATTCTGGAAGGAGTACTTGAGGACGTACCCATACGTATCTCATAACTGCGATATACCTACATATTTCATAGTGATTAAATACGAGCGAGAACCTCAGAAATCCCATTATCTTAGGAAGACCTTTCTGGCCACTGCGGAGCGATCATTGATGTCAGAGAAGGACGTATATGCCTCAACATAGGGAATATACCGATGGTCTTCGACATGGAAAATATTGTAAAACAACCTCTGATAGACGGTCAAACCTATCATATCGATTACTCTCCGATCTAGCAGAAATCTCAATAACAAACATATGTTCGAATAAACCTCTAGAAAAGCAAGAACATCTCCTTACGGCAAAATTTCTGCGTTAGAAGATCGCACTGAAGAGTGTGCAAGGTTTATGGACGCCACAGAAGAAATCTTCAATGTCGATCTTGACAAAGCTGATCCATCAATCCCCGTCGATCGACACCTCAATGTCGCCATCGATCGACAGCGTACTAAGATGGACGAATGGAGCAAGTATAAAGCACCCAAAATCAAACTCAAACCCATTCCAGCCGTTCTTAAATATGCTTCCTTTACAAAAATTCCATACCCTGTCATCATAATGCAAAACTTAAAGTAGCAGAGAACAAGCATTGTTGCTGAATAAACTTCGAAGCACCGCAAGACTCTAGGTTATTCGTTAGATGACATCCCTAGAATTTCCCCCGCTTTATGCATGCATATGATACACCTTGATGATGAATCAAAATCTTCCATCGAGCATCAGAGAAGATTGAACCCTAATTTAAAGGAAGTAGTGAAGAAGGAAATCATGAAAATTTTAGAAGCTGTCTCATTTATCCGATCTCAGACAGCAACTGGGTCAGCGCGGTTCATTGTTGTCCCAAAAAAAGGAGGAATTACCGTGGTAAAGAATGACAAAAGATGAATAATCCCTACTAGAACTGTCACTGGACACAAAATGTGTATCGATTACAGAAAACTAAATGCTGCCACACTAAAGGATCATTTCTCCTTTACCCTTTATTGATCAGATGTTAGAAAGGCTCGCAAGCCACGAATACTATTGTTTTCTCGATGGGTATTCCGGATTCTTCCAGATCCCCATACATCGCGGATGACCAAGAAAATACCACGTTCACGTGTCCCTATGGAACATTCGCGTATCGCAGGATGCCATTCGAACTCTGTAACGCCCCTGCAACTTTTCAACGATGCATGATGTCAATATTCACCGATATGATCGAGGACTTCATGGAGGTTTTCATGGATGACTTCTCAGTCTACGGTCCGAATTTCAAATCCTGTCTCGATAACCTGTGTATGGTGTTAGCTAGGTGCGAAGAGAAAAAATCTAGTTTTTGATCTGGGAAAAATGCCATTTCATGGTCAACAGCGGAATATGTCCTAGGAAACAAAGTCTCAGCAGCCGGGATTGAGGTGTACAAAGCAAAGATTGACATAATGACAAAACTGCCACCACCCACCAATGTCAAAGACGTTAGAAGCTTCCTAAGACATGCTAGGTTTTATAGGCGATTCATAAAAGATATTAGCAAGATCGCTAGACCCCTTACTGCACTTCTGTGTAAAGAGGTGAAATTCGATTTTATGCCCGAATGTGTAGAGGCCTTTGAAAAAATCAAAGCAGCGCTCGTATCCGCCCCTATCGTCCAAGCACCAGACTGGGATCTGCCATTCAAAATTATGTGCGACGCCAGCGATTTCGCTGTAGGTGCGGTACTTGGACAAAAGAAAGATAAAAAGTTGCACGCTATATACTACAGTAGAAGAACTTTCGACGATGCGCAACGTAATTATGCAACAACAGAAAAATCAATTTTTTGCAGTAGTATTCACCTTCGAAAAATTCCTATCCTATATAGTCGGTTCGAAAGTAGTAGTTCACACCGACCATGCGGCAATGAAATACTTAATGAACAAAAAGGACACTAAGACGAGACTTTTACGATGGATTCTCCTTCTCAAAGAATTCGACATAGAAGTCAAAGATAAGAAAGGAGTAGAAAATGGAGTCGCATGATCACTTATCACGAATTAGAGTAGACGATGAAATTCCTATAGATGATTTCTTACCACGGAAAATGTCCACTTAGCCGAATCAACTTTCGTCGGTAGTGTTAGTTTGACGCATGAAGCCGAATCGCTCGACGAGACACACTACCATTTAACGATTGTAGCCATTGAGCATCGACCAATCTTTTCCATCCCCTGTCGATCGACGATGCATTTGAAAAGGACGATGAAGTAATTATTCCACTGGCTATCAACGCCAGTTGTAATCTCTCGACCCTATATGATGATTCTCTAGGAAACGGAAGTTTGAGTTCGGGAGGTATGTCCACTAAACACCACCCAATTAGACCTTGGTATTTAGATATAGTAAACTATCTTGCGGCCGAAGTAGAACCGAAATTTTCACAGGTATATAAAAAGAATTCTTCAGAGAAATCCGAAGGTTATCATTGGGATGAACCTTATCTTACAAACACTTTTCTTGATGGCATTATATCGACGATGTGTGTCCAAAAGCGAACTCCATAAATTTTATACTATTGTTATGAATCCGATTACACCGGACATTTCGCTAGTTTTAAGAGAGTATCAAAAATCATTCAAAGCATGGTTTTGGTGGCCGACTATGTTTTGAGATGCTCAAGCCCTATATAGCAAAATGCAATCCCTGCAAAAAGAAGAGGAAAAAAATTAGCAAGACAACGAGATGGAGTAAAATTTCATACTCAAAGTTGAAGTATTTGATTGCTTTTGGGCATCGAGTTTTCATGGGATCTTCCCCTTCTTCGCACATAAATAAATACATACTCGTCGCTGTAGACTATGTCTCTGAAATTGGTAGAAGCAATAGCGACTCCGAAGAATGATGCTGCCGTAGTCGTTAACTCTTCAAGAGTATTATTTTTCCCCAGATTTGGAGTTTCGCGAATCGTAATCAGCGATGGAGGTACTCCACTTCATTAACAAAGTGTTTGAAAAAACTGCTCAAAAACATGGAGTCCACCACGATAGCCACACCTTATCATCCTCAGACCCAGCGGACAAGTAGAATTGTCCAACGCATATCAAAGAAATCCTGGAGAAGATGGTCAGATCAACCCGTAAAGATTGGTCCTTTGAAATTAGATGAAATGCACTTTTGGGCATACCGAAACATAATTTAAAACACCATTAGGAACTACCCCCATTCCACTTAATCTATGGAAATCCTGCCATCTTCCTGTATAGCTAGCGCATAAAGCCGAATGGGCCATAAAAAAACTAAACTTTAATGTTAAATCTGAGCAGAAAAGAGATTTAATTCAGGTTAAATGAGCTCAACGAAATCAGATATCAGCGCTTACGGAGAACTCTAAATTTTACAAGGAGAAGAACAAAAGGGCCTATTTAGTGGAAAGGAAACTACTTTCAGCGGCATTCGAACCAAAACGATCAAGTTACTCCTCGTACAACTCTCGATTAACTCTATTTTCCTAGAAAATTTATGTTTCTCGTTGGTCCGGACCCTTCACCATCAAAGAAGTTACACCTTACAGGACAAGTGGTCATATTTAATCCTAAAGGTAGAAGATTTTCATGGTTGACATGGATAACGAGGTGACACATATTTGGGCTAGAGCTGAAATTCCGCAAACTCGGGAGCCACAGGTCTAGAGCTGCTTATTTCCCCGACTGATAAGGCCCATTTCCCTGTCAATCTAACAGAATTTAAACAAGCACTGAGTTGGAGGCAAACCCACAAACTATTAATACAAATAAATAATAAAAGTGTAAAACAAAAAGAAAAACTTACATATTAGAAAATAATTAATTAATTAAAATAAATCTATAACAATCATCTATTATTTATACAATTACGAAAATCTTAATTGAATACGGAATCACCGACCAGACCATTGATTGATGCCTCTATATTGCCATCGATCGACGGTCGTGCGTCGAGTAGGTTAACTGGACGCGACCCCGATTCATAAAACCCCTTTCACCAAACCGCCAAAAACAAACACGAGTTCTACAACCGATTTATGTACAAAATTTTGGTCCATTTTGCTCATGTTTAGCCTAAATCACATGATTTCTAGAATCTCTACCTGTTTAGCTCTTTAAATCACTCAATCTTCAAGGTATGTTCTTCAAATCTCTTAGTTTAGAGAAATTTTGAGGGTTTGAAGAAAAATCAAAATTTTCGTAGTTTAACTCGGAATGTAGAACGATTTAGGGTGCTGGAGTACTATATTAGGGACTATCCATCATCTTTACACATGATTTGCACGATTTGAGTTGATTATTTTTGATCTTATGAACACTGATCCGCGACAACAGCATAGATCAATGCCCATGAGTCGACGTCGATCGACGGCCATTAGGTCCACTCGTTCGACGATCATGCAATACCATCGATCGACACCATACGTTCACCACTGATCGCCGATGATGGTTTCCCATCGGTCGACGCTCACCTACTGCCGTTGATCGATACACCTAACAGTGTTGGTATATTCGTCTATCCCTAACACTGTTTACTTATGATTTAATTTCTCCTAACCAATCCGATACGATTACACTGGGAAAGTGTAATTTAAGTTGAGGTTCCGCTATGTTATTATGTTTTTGAGTTCTATTTACTATCTATATAAGTTTTTCAAATATTTTATTATCGAGTCAAGAAGAAGAATTGATAAAACATCTACTATTAAAACCACACTTTAGCACCATTCTTAGAAGGTATTTGCAGAGATTACTAGAGATACCAAAAGTGGATCATCTTGCCACTATATCACACTTGCTTAGAAAGTTTGGAAGGAACCGAAAGCTCTGATTTACACACACTAATCCTGACATTATTTGCTTGCTGTGGGATTTGTTATACACTGGCAATCAGATCCATTCTGACAAGTCATGGAAGGTAAAAAAGTCTGATTGTGCTTCTGCTTCCCTCTCCTCTCCCCTTCAGATGTAAAAACGGACATCGAACAGATTTGGTGGCTACAACCATTAAAGCATTGATTCATGTTGCTCTCAGAAAGAGACAAAAAAGTGATCAACACAGTGCTTGATGTGAACATGTGATCTAGGTGGCAAAAAACATTAGGGCTTGATTCATGGACAGCCTAGCAAAATAAAATCTCAGTCAATTTTAAAAATAATAAAATGATACCGTCAAAAGAAAGGGAGTTACATGTGATCTGAGAAGAAGTTGAGAAGAGAGAGAGAAAGGAGCCAGAGACGACTACCTGTGTG